>BDMB01000030.1:1957021-2257933 GCA_016859785.1 Macrotyloma uniflorum
ATTTTAGCATAGATTATATATTTTTTAATAATTTTCATAATTTTCATAACTTATATATATATATATAATTATCTATTTATTACAAGAATAAAAATTATAGATTTTTTATTTAAATATATGATTATAATTTAATAGTCTATCATATTAATGTATCATTATAAGAAAACAATTATAAAAATAAAAATTAAATTTATAATAATTATTTTAAATATATATATATATATATATATATTCTTATTTTTTAAGAAATTAGGAATATGTAAAAATTATTCTTATAACTTTTTAATTTATTTTCATATGATTTTCAAGAAAAATATTTTTTTTCTTAATAATTGCTTAACAAAATTTATTTATAAAAGGGAGAATGATTAAAATGGCCATTATTTACTCTAAAAGATGTTCTAAAGTAAAAGAGAAAATATTAAAACTGTTTTGACTAGTTTTTTTGGTAAATGTTAAAGTAGTTTTTCATCATTAATTTTGAGGGATTTGGATCTTCTTTGATCCTTTTGAGTGCTATAAATTTTCTATAAACTACTAATAACCTTTAACCTAATCTCCCATTCGATTTGACCTGTCTATTTCAACTTTTTCATTTTCCTTTAGACTTTATAGAACAATGGAGTCAACCAAAATAAAGTGGATAATTTTTTAAGAATTTCAAAAAATTATTTAAGTAAAATAAAATTACTACAAAGAACACAATTTATTCCTTTAAATATTGAACATTATTGAATACAATTCAAACTCAAAACCATTGGTTATGTAATCCATGCATATCCATATATTTGGGATAAAATAAACAATTGATATGGAATAAAAAATGATTAAATTTCACACAAATATCGATAGAAATAATAATTAATGTGAGTGTGAAATTATGAATTAAACACTGTTTTTGAAGATAAGAAAGGGATTGTGTGTCATCCTCTTGTTTCTTCTTTTCTGGTTTTACCTGCTAAGAAAAAGTATGGGAATGATCTTCATTAAAGCTACACTCTCTGAAGATAATCACATTCTATCTTCATCTTTTTATTCACATTTTTTTATATCATGTCTCCATCTTGTCATATATTGCGTGTCAACCACTGTGATGTTCATTGAAAAGAAGAGAATCCATTCTTTCTGTCTGCAACATTATAACTAGGAGGAGCTAAACTATTTCTTCTCACTTTATGGTATATTATTAGGTTTAAAAATTTGATTCTATCTTTCATCTTTAACTTATTTCCATTTATGATGATAAATTCAATGTTTAAGTTGTTTTTTTTGTATTTTTATAATTTTTTTTAATTTATACATATTTTATTTGTCTAATAATATCTAATAATAAATATTTTATTATAACAATAAAATTATTTATTTATAAAATATTTTTTATAAAAAAAAATTAATTATTTATTAAATATTTTTATTGTTAAAAATTTTTATAAATTTATATGTGAATTTTTTTTTTATTAATTTGTTTATAAAAATTTTTTTCTGAATTTTTTATGTAAAATAATAAAAAATAATTTTTTATTTATAAATTTATAATAATAAAAAATTTAGGATAGATTTATGATAAAATTTGTATTTTTTAATAATTTTAAATATTATTTATAAATTTATTTAATAGAAAATATAATTTTTTTATAGTATATAATATCTTATTTTTATAAGTTTTTATAAAATAATGCTGTCTTTTTATCAATAATGTTGAGAGTTTTCATAAAAATGATGGAAAAAAAATGAATGGTAAAAGATAAAAAATAAAATTTAATGACAACATGCATGGGAAATTTGGATACTAAAATTCACCAAACTATAATAAGTAGGTGATAAATTTTGTTAAGCTAACAAAATATAAAAATAAAATAAAATGAAAGTAATGAATGATGCTTATTTAATAAAAAAAATGATTTCTCAAAATAAAATAAAAAGATATATTTTCTTCTTCCATTTTATAAATTCTGTTTTTTTTTCATCCTAACAAAACCTAGGGTTATTTAGTCCTCCCCCATAATGATGGAATATGGCTCGATTAAACCCTAGAAAAAAAATAGTGTTACTGAATCCACCTCAATTAGCAGAGTAATTTATGTTAAATTATGTTCTAATCTTATACGAGTGATTCAGCAGAAGCATTTTTCTCTTTCTTATAATGTTTTTAGCTTATTAAAAAAGAAAACACTAATATAGTTATTTGTTTAATAATGACTATTAATAATTAACTATTAATTATTTTATAAAATATTTACTTAAAAAATTAAATTATTAACATCAATATTGAGTTTATGCTATCATTATGATCTATTAAATTAAATTTGCACATAAAGTAGTTTTAATTGTTTCGATTAGGGCATATTTTATAGGAGAATGGATCTTCAACAATTATGTTAATTAGCTGCAAATAGGTCAAAATTAAGCATAGTTTATAATAACTTTCTTTACCAAAATTTAATTTCTGGTCCAATTTTTTATTTTCCATTAAATGTAACTTACTTTACTACTAGCATTAGTTCAAAATCAATTTTCTAATTTTTCAAAAAAAAAAAATATTAAGCACTAAAAATAGAATCATAAATTATTTCAGTAGTTGATAATTAATTAATTAATTAATTTGATTGGTATAAACTGTGGCAGACACACATGTCCCTAAAGAAAAGCAACTTTTTTTAAAAGGGAAAATACTGTTTAATTTCATCTTCTTGTTTGCATTCAAATTAAAGTAGTCAATATAGTCACGTGTTTTTTTGTCTCAAATGTAAAAGTTAATCTCAAGAAGATATTAATACTATTAATTAGATGTGGGAAAAAAAAAAAATCAAATTTATCAATATGGTCAAAGTGTTTTACTACATTTCATTTTATAATTTTTTCTTATGTGAATGGTTAAACATGTAATGGATTGACAAATATTATAAATTAATTTTTTTCCTTTTTTTTGAGAAAAAAAATTTTCTTTAATGTAGAATATCTTATAATTTCAATAAACTTAATTTTTATTTTTTTATATATCCCTATTAAAAATATGATTATCTATTATTATTAATTGGTTTAATCATAAGTAATAAGGATAAAAATAAAAAAATTAGTCAAAATCAATTATTATTAATTGGTTTAATAATAAGTAATAAGGATGAAAATCTTTAGAAAAATCGATGATAGATTATGGCAAAAAAATTAAGGATACTAAACTTCTCTTAGTGAAATTATTATGAACCAATTACTATGTACTCTAAGTTTATGAAAGAAGAGTTATTTTAAGGATATTATTCCAAAAATAATTAAACTTTTATCAAAATTACAATAAAACTATTAATTAATTTGTATATTATAAACTATCAAAAAAATTAGGTATTATAAATTATATGATATAGAAATAGATAGATATAGAGAAATTAGAAATATTATTTAAGTGCTTAAAAATAATAGATAACAATTTATCATATTCTTTTGAAAAACATTATAATAATTATTATATTGTTATAATTCAGTTGTGAATGTATATTATAAAATAGATGTAAAGATATCATAAAATAGGAATATTGATGATATATTGAGCACAATTATCTAAAAGTGGATATGTTTTGTTAGAAGAAAATGAGAAACTTCTTCTACCTTGTGTTATAATCTCTGAAGAGAAAAGTGCTACTTACCATTTATTATGAGGCTACATCTCCAATGGTTTGAATTGATTTTCCATTTTTGGCCAATGCTTGAACAACCAATGATCATAGGAAAGACCACATGCATGAAGGTTTATTAGACAGAAACCTAAAACATAGAACAGCAACTAGACACAGCCAAGATCTCTTGAGGTATATATGTCGGGTCTGGTCCATGCATGATCCCTAGTTCTTTGAGTTTTCTAACAAAATCAAACACCTTGATCCGACAATGGCACCCTTCTACAAAGTTCTGTTGTTTGTCACTATCTTGTTCCTTGTGATGGATGATAAGGTATCCAGCAGCAAACTCAAACACAAAGGCAAATCGAAAAAGTTTTTCCATAAGATTCCTAACTCTCCAAAGTTTATTAAGCCTTACCCTGCGGCATCGGTTGAACAGAATGCTGTTCCGGTTAGTGATGGTGGTGTGAAGCCCGATTATGAAACTAATTTCCCAGGGCACTGGGATTTGATTTCTCGAGACTCTGGTGTTTCTGCCATGCATGTTAATTTGATGCCAGATAACACTATCAATGTCTATGATGCCACCATTTATCGTGTCTCTAGACTCCGATATCCAGAAGGGATGCCATGTATCGAATTCTTTGATGAAAATCTTAAACAATACCAACAAGATTGTTTTGCTCATGCAATGGAATACAATATTGAGACAAATGCAGTTAGACCACTCACGGTTCGTGCCATCTATGTTTCTTCTTTTCTCACATTACAATGAAATATTAATCGTTACGAATGTTAACCTCCACTAGCTTAGTGTTGTTTGACGAAAATATATTGCATTCTATATACTCTACCTTCTATACATGATACTGACATTCTATGTTTAAAGAATGAAAACATTGAACAAGTAAAGAAATTTGTACAATCTCAGAAAGTATTCAAGACTGGTTTAATCTTTTCCTTGTCTCAAATTATGATCATATTTTGTTACATAAAGTTTATAGAAATGAAACGAAACATACAAAAATGTGAAGTGTTGATTATATGTGCAGGTAAAGACAGATCCATGGTGTTCATGTGGTGGACTTTTGCCTGATGGTACCCTAGTGGTTGCTGGTGGTTTTGCAGACGGAGTAAGAACTACTAGATACTATGGTGGTCAGGCTGATTGCAAAAATTGTGACTGGAGGGAATACCCTGAGAAATTGCAAGAAGGAAGATGGTATGTTCTTATACAAATATCCAATATCTCTCTATTCTCAATCTTTTTAACCAAAATCAAGAGTATTACATTTATGTTTAGGTAACATTTGGTGTGTATAAAATGGAATGAAACATTATTCCGTTCTCTATGATTTCACTTTTTCGATAAAGTTAAGAAACATTTGGTGTGTATATAAAATGGAATTACATTTATTAAATTACAAAGTTGATGTCTCATGACTTTTCCCTCTTTATTCTGTAGATTTGAATAAAACTTAACGAGCATATTATGAAAAGCATATTGGAAAAAGTATTCTTATCAGTAATCTTTTCAGATATAAGAAAAATATATATCAGTTTCTTTACCTGCAAAAACCATGCATTATTTTGATCTGTTGTTCTACTCTTGTATGGTAGGTATTCAACTCAGGTTCTTCTTCCCAGTGGAGAGTACATAGTGATAGGAGGTCGCAGATCTTTTAGTTACGAGTTCTTTCCAAAGGAGGGGCAACCTAGTAGAAAACCCTACTTTTTCGCATTCCTCTATGAGACCTCAGACATTGATGAGAACAACCTTTACCCTTTTGTCCACCTCTCTAGTGATGGCAATCTCTTTGTCTTCGCCAATAACCGTTCCCTCCTCCTCAACCCTAACGCCAACAAAGTGGTTCGTACATTTCCTGTCCTCCCCGGAGGTTCCCGGAACTACCCGGCTTCTGGCATGTCTGCTATTCTCCCCTTAAAACTTGATTGCTCTGAAATGAACAATTCCAATGTCAAGATTGAGGTCATGGTATGTGGTGGCAACACTCATGATAGTTTCCACGTGGCTGAGCTTGATAGAAAGTTCCTACCAGCTCTCAAAGATTGTGGTAGAATGGTCATCACAGACCCCGAACCTCAATGGGATATTGAAGAGATGCCTTCAGCAAGAACCATGGGGGATCTTCTTATTCTCCCTAATGGACAATTCTTATTCATTAATGGTGCACAAAGTGGCACAGCTGCATGGTGGGATGCTGAGGATCCTAATTTGACACCAGTTTTGTATTGGCCAGACAAGCCTAAGGGTGAAAGGTTTAAGGTGTTGAAGCCTACCGAAATAGCTAGAATGTATCACTCAACCTCCGCAGTGCTTCCCAATGGCAAAATTTGGGTTGGTGGTAGCAACACCCATAATACTTACAAGGATAAAGATAAGTTCCCAACTGAGACTAGGGTTGAGGCATTCTCTCCTCCTTACTTGGACGAAGACCTAGATAAATATCGACCTAAAATTGTTGAGGAATCTTCTGAGAAGGTGTTGGCGTATGGACACAACTTTGAGACACAGTTCCAAATGGAAGATATGGATCAGAAGTTGAGCAAGCAAGACATTAAGGTCACCATGTATTTTCCTCCTTTCACTACTCATGGCTACTCTATGAATCAGAGGTTGCTGATGCTTGCAACTATCATTGTTCAAAACTCTGAAGGGATTTACAAGGTTATGTCCAAGGCACCACCTTTCCCTGAGTTGGCTCCTCCAGGATATTACTTGCTCTTCGTTGTCAACCGTGGGGTTCCCAGCAAGGGAATGTGGGTCCATATTCAGTAGGGTTCTTGCTAGCTCGGTTTCAGGGCACAAATGCAGTCTTTAATTGTAGTTTTTAATATCTAGGAAATCCTCATTTTTTTCAAGTGAAAAAGAAAATGGAGGAAAAGAAAGTGGTGCTATTATCGCACCCTTCATTAGTCATGTAAAGTTGAAGTATTTTAGTTCAAGCACCATAATTAGTTTTTCAACTTCTTCACCAGAACTATTATGTAAGGGGGACTTATTCATGGAGATATCATAATAATGTAAAGTGAAAAATCAATTGATTCTTCAAAATTATTCGTCTTTCAAATCTTTTTTACAATGGTGATAATAAGAATTTACGATTCTAATCATACTCCTTACTATAAATTGAATGGTTTTTCTCCAATAATATCCACCAAGCTATTGTATTATGAGTAGCAACTTCACCAGGTAAAATAGAAAGGAAAAAACAATGTTCTTAGTCTTAAAAAATAGCAGAAATAGTCCAAAAAAATAAACAATATTTTCTTCGATCTGGTGTGCACGACCTTGATGATCACTCAACAATGGTAGCTGGATATAACCCTCTCTCCTACCATGGCACTACTCTTAGGCACGACATTCCACTCTTTCTACGCGTTCCAGCTAAGTCTGGTTTTGTTTCTTTCGGTTTCAAGTTCTGAGTTGATCACAAAAATAAAAGAAATTCAACTTCTGATTATCAATGCAGTGTTTTTAGTGCATATTAATAAATAAGCTAAGGAATATAATTAGTATTTTATTAATGTTATTTCTTTAGTTTTTCAAAATATGATATGATAACTGTATACAGTATTTAAAATAAAATAAAATATAATTAAAAATGATGTAGCTGCTAAAACTCTATGTTACACTCATTCATATATATATATTAATATTTGATACAAATAAAGATTAATATAATCTAAAAAGACAGCTAATGTTGTCAAACTTATTTATGATAACTGACGTTAATTCTTTTGAGTTTTGACTCTCTTGAAAAAAATAATTGCAAAAAATAAAATCCTAAGAAATGGTCAACCACTTATTAATTATTTCAAATATTTCACAGAGAATGTGACATTGCTATTGCTATATAAAGACATCAAGAACCAGGAGACAATGCATTCATAGAACATCGGAGGCAGAAGTTGTTCATGTGTGTTAACATGGCACAATTTGAAAAATTGTTGGTAGTTTTGTTCCTCTCTGCAATGGCATCTAGCATGGTCCTCGTAGATGCCAACTTTTCCAAAAGCATGTACCTCACTTGGGGTTATCAACATGCATCAATTCAGGGTGAAGATCTCCAACTTGTGTTGGATCAAACCTCAGGTGAAAAGTTCATGCTTACATATATATTTGTCATAGGCAATAG
Organism: Macrotyloma uniflorum; assembly: GCA_016859785.1. Classification (NCBI taxonomy): domain Eukaryota; kingdom Viridiplantae; phylum Streptophyta; class Magnoliopsida; order Fabales; family Fabaceae; genus Macrotyloma; species Macrotyloma uniflorum. The sequence goes on from BDMB01000030.1 coordinate 1,964,796, forward strand.
AAAACATTTGCATTTATGATTCATGAAAATAATATAAAGTTGCAAGCAAGTTGCATCTTTTAATATGTTGCAATTGAATAATCTTAGAAAAAGGCAATATTGATCGAATAATCCAGTTACATACAAGTGCAGACATGAATATCAGAGAAACAGATTAAGTTAATCATTAATCTATATCCATGTAGTAGTTTTACACGAAATTTATAACTAATATAAACAATGTGTTAATTACTCTATATTCTCATCTTAATTTGAAATATTTGGTGCTGTATTTGAATTTCAGGATCTGCAGCTCAAACAAAGAAGGCATTCTTATTTGGAACTATTGAATCACTAATCAAGTTGGTTCCTGGTAATTCTGCAGGAACAGTTACTGCCTACTATGTAAGTTCAATGGTGCTAATAATGAAACACCAGATTTTTTTCCTATTGAAAAAAACAAGTAGCAGAGTTTCAAATCAGTTAACTTCATCAAAATTGTATAGTGTTAAGCTAATACTTCATACATAAAATTTGTGCAGCTATCCTCTACAGGAAGCCAACATGATGAGATAGATTTTGAGTTCTTAGGCAACATATCAGGACAACCATATATAGTCCATACAAACGTATACACACAAGGAAATGGAAGCAGGGAGCAACAATTCTACCTCTGGTTTGACCCAACTGCTGATTTTCACAATTACACTATTCACTGGAACCCAAGTGAAATTGTGTAAGTTAATAAACTATTAGAACTCTTCCAGCACTATAAGTTAACTACATCATTTACTTTTGTTTCTATATTAAAGATTTGTGTAGGAAACACAGAAAAGAAGGGTGTTTTAACTGTTTTATATACAAATGTTTGAAAATAAAAGTGGAAACGGAGATAAACAAATCTACAAGTATTCATTTTTATCAGTTCCATGAGAAAGAACAGTTAACCCTTTTTCAATTGCATCATGATGATCTATGCTGTTAATTTGTTACCTCAGGTGGTACATTGATAGTATACCAATAAGGGTGTACCGTAACTATGAAAATGAGGGCATTGCTTTCCCAAACAAGCAAGGAATGAGGGTCTATACCAGCCTATGGAATGCAGATGATTGGGCCACTAGAGGTGGAATTGTTAAGACCAATTGGAGTGGTGCACCATTCGTAGCTAGATTAAATCATTTTAGAGCAAGGGCTTGCCAGTGGAATGGTGCAATCAGCATCAACCAATGCTCCTTAAACATCCCTGCCAATTGGTGGACCTCTCCCACATACAAGCAATTGAATTATGCCCAACAGGGTCAGCTGAACTGGGTCAGAAACAATTACATGATCTATGATTATTGCAGAGATACCAAAAGATTCAATGGACATATGTCTCCTGAATGCTTCAAGTCACAATTCTAAACACGAGGAGGAAGACAAGCAAGCTGAAACATGGTTTTTTATTCAATTATTGCTTTTGTTTTGTCCCATTTGTTTGTGTTTCAATCTCTGTGATTCCATTCTTGTTAGCCAAATCCATTCTGGTTTTTGTATTGCAAAACAGCTTCATATTCGTTCCATTCCCGTTGGAACTCAATCACACCAATATTCTCTCAAATAAAGAGTAAATTAAAATTGACCATTGTTTAGATGAAAGTGTTATTGTTGCTAATGATTTTGCTGATATATATTAATTCAAGCCAAGGAGTGTTAGCTAGTTTCCAACATAATCTTCGTTATAGATGGAATTTCTGTAACATTGTATACTGAAGCAGTTTTCATCCAACGTTAACTCTGAAACACGTGTCTGTTTCAACATCATTCACGTTCCTATTCAATTATGCATCAAAAACAAGAAAAAGACTAACAAAAGCATGCAATAATATGAAACTTTCACTAATTCCAACTTACACCTAATAATCTTTAGTGTGTTTCTGAGATCATAGTTTAACTCACTTTCAATTTCAAAATCAGTTTAATTAATTTAAAATTTTCTCATTATTAAATTTTCTATTAATCAATGAAAAGCTAATTTATATTATTTTTTAATGATATAAATAGTGTGTCCTAATTTTTATATATAATAAGAAGATTAATAATTTTGAATGATATAGATAATGTGTAAATAGGGTTTTCACTATCATAGTATAATAATATGAGTATGATTATGTCATACTGCATAGTTGTGTCAATGGCTTTAAAGAAGCACTAACTCCAATCAGAACCACCTACCCTATAAAACAACATGGAAACACCAAAAGTTGCCCCATTTCAAAAAACAAGACACATTCACACGTCATGGTAATAATGCTTCTTGTTCATTTCTGAAACTAATTACATGTTTGAGTTATCTTCCTTGCATAGCTCGAAGTAGAAAATTTTGTTTTAAAAATTGAATCTTGGTTTAATTGGTGAATTGGTGGTAAATTGGTGAATTTGAATTTAAAAAATTATAAAAAGAAAGAAAACCGGTAAAAAAAATTAAAAATTAATAATAACCGGTAAAATGAATAAAAATCTATAAAAAAAAATAGTCTAAACCTGTTAATTAAATGATATTTTTTTTTCTAAAAAAATAAAAGATATATATATTTTTTGTATAAACTTATTATTAATAATAAATATTTGTCAATATATTTAAAAATTGTAACTTTAAGTTTTATTTTAAGTTTTAGTCATAAAATTTTGATATTATTTAGTTATTATAATTATTTTATTAATACCAAAAATATGAAACCTTAAAGAAGGTACTTGAATCCATCTGGTTTTAAAATGATTGAGAGGAAGTGAGGAAGAAAAGGGATAAAGAGGTGAAAAGACAAAAATACCCTGTAGTGCGTATTTGTTTGTTCTGTTCTCCACCAGTGGTTTGGTTTGGTTTGGTTTCGTTCGGGTGTTGTTGTTCGGAGATCGAAGTGTGCTTTTGTTTTGCATTGTTGTAGCAGCAGCTGTTGATAGGGTTAAGGTCATGGAGCGCATCATCGGCGCCAAGTACAAGTTAGGTCGCAAGATCGGAAGCGGATCTTTCGGCGAAATCTACCTTGGTTTCTCTCTCTCTCAATTTTTCTTCAAGAATCTTATTTCCTAATTATTATTGCTATGATTGTTGTTGTTGAAGTTAATGTTATTGTGTTCTGATTGCGATTCAATTCAATTCAATTCCACAGCGACTCATATTGATACCTTCGAAATCGTCGCGGTCAAGATCGTAAGCTGCTTTTTACTCCTGCTCTTTCTTTAATTTAATTGCTCCAGTTTCAGCTCAGTTCGGTTGTTATTTGATTCGTTATTTCGTGCTTGAGGTTTACTTTTGGTTTTTTATTTTTTATTTGGTTTGGTGTTGCAGGAGAACAGTAAAACGAAGCATCCGCAATTGCTTTACGAGGCCAAGCTCTACAATATTCTTCAAGGAGGAAGTATGTCTTTTCTTTTATTTTTCTTAATTGCTTTAAGCAATTTCGCTTAATTTTTATTGTTTGTATTGTGCATGTGTGGGAGGTGGAGGGTCTTACTGCGAGGAAGTTGACAAGGTTTGAATTTTTTTTTCACCCAGGTGGCATCCCGAGCATAAAATGGTGTGGTGTAGACGGAGAAGATAATGTGCTGGTTATGGATTTGCTGGGACCTAGTCTTGAGGATCTTTTTGTTTACTGTGGAAGAAAGTTCTCCCTCAAAACCGTGTTGATGTTAGCTGATCAAATGGTAACCGGCCATCACTTTAAATTATTGTTGTTGGACATATGGCTTACCATGTTGTCTGCAAATTGTCCATGGTTCAGCTGAAAGGATAGCAAAGGCTGCTTTCTCAGCCTTGTTATGTTACTTAGTCTCCTGAAAAAACAAAATTGCCATAAGTGGCACTGCGTTGTAAATATTTTTGTGTCATGATGCTAGATGAGTGAAGTGTGCATTTGATGTTGAATTTCCTTTTCTTTTTAATTTCATGCAGATGACTAGAATTGAATATGTGCATTCTAAAGGATTTCTACACAGGGATATAAAACCTGACAACTTTCTGATGGGACTTGGTCGTAAGGCAAACCAGGTAGGTGACTATCATTTTGTGGTTTTCCTTCATTTGAAGTTGACTTGCACTGTCATTGCTTCAGTTATTTGTTGCCATCAACATAAGAGTATTCACGGTGTACTTGTCAGGTTTACATAATTGATTTTGGGCTTGCAAAACGATATAGGGACTCCTCAACTAATCGCCACATTCCTTACAGGTTACTAACTTGATATTATAGTATACTGTTGAATTAGTTTTCTCTCTTTTTTTCGCTGCGTTTGAAGTTTGTCTTGAAATTTTGAGTTTTTCATCTTTTCTTGTAGTTACATATCGAACCAACTTCTTAGTAATTTTTCATGAATAAAAATTAATATTTTTAAGAGTATTTATTTCTTTGTTTATTCTCTTACCCTGATAAATATGCCAGAATAAATACTAACAAATTGTAGTGAACAGGGAGAACAAAAACTTAACAGGGACTGCACGCTATGCAAGTTGTAATACTCATCTTGGGATTGGTAAGTCAGAAGAAGTTATTTAAGCCCTTCACTCCAAATAAAATGCAATTTCTCTTTATGTTCAATTGTTTACTTTATTTGTAGAGCAAAGTCGACGGGATGATCTGGAGTCACTTGGGTATGTGCTTCTGTATTTTCTCAGAGGAAGGTATGACATTCTTCTCTAGATGTTTTTCTTCCACAAGCATTATCTATTAAGAGCAATGCAATGAAATGTGCTAACTTTTAAATCACTTAACTTTTGTGTTTAGCCTTCCTTGGCAGAACCTCAAGGCTGCAACAAAGAAGCAAAAGTATGATAAAATATGTGAGAAGAAAGTAGCAACTCCTATTGAGGTAAGTGTTTGGACATTTATCTGATGTAAAGTGTTTGATCGTGATTCTTATTTGTTTGTTATTTCCCACAGGTTTTATGCAAATCTCATCCTGTAGAGTTTGCTTCATACTTTCATTACTGTCACTCTCTGACCTTTGATCAGCGACCTGATTATGGATTCTTGAAGCGCCTATTTCGGGATCTATTTGCTCGAGAAGGTGTCTTGTTTTGATGATTTCTTGAATAATATTGAATCAAAGAATTTTCAGGATTGTGCTTATATTCCTTTGGAATAGAATCTTTGGATATGGAAGTTATTATTATTCTAACTAAAAATTAAGATCAACATGTCTTTTTAAATATATCGAAAGAAAGGAAGTGAGTTTTTTTTTTTTAAAAAAAAAAAGCAATATAGACATATTCTACTCACATACTTAGTGTGATGCTCTAAACAACACCATCCATGTCCAAATAATTTGTCTTTATTTCCTATCTACATTATGTAATTTAGCCTTATTGGTATGTTCAGGTTATGAATTTGATTATGTATTTGATTGGACTATTTTAAAGTACCAGCAGGCACAAAAGAATAGAGTCCAGCCTCGCATATCTGTAAGTATATTTACTCTACGTGTATAGCGGTTTGAGTGTTCCCATGCTTATGATACTATTTTTTGTCATATTGCAGACAATCCCTGGAGCAAGTCTCAGTCCTGCAATGCCAATGGATGTGGACAACAATCGAGGTTGGCGCATCTGAAATTAGTTACATAACTTTATGTGATTCTGCATAAACATGTCCTGTTCATCATTATTACTTACTGGCAAGTATTAATTCTTATTCAGGGGATGTCTCAGCAGAACGTATTAAATCAGGCAATGTTACTGGTTCTGGTGTTAAAATTGAGTTTAAATCACCTGTGGTAAAAAATTTGGGTTCTGAAAAGCCTCTTGACAAGAATGTAAGTCATCGTTGAGTAAATATTTCTTAATATTGCTATGACTGTCTTGCAACTCTTAAGAGACTTTTTCATTGGTTGCAGGCTATTATGTTTCAAGATGAAATAGATCAGTGTTTAACATTTAACAGGCATGTTAATTTATTCATTTACTTGTAGATTTTTGGTGAAGCAAATATACCCTCTACCTCATACTCTCTTGCTGGCACCTCCAAAAGGAACTCCTTGAAGCCTGCCTTGTCCACTGAAGCTGCCAACCCGGTACATAGGCCAGGAACTAATAAAATTGGCCCTTCAAGTAGCTGGATTTCATCTGTGCAGCGCATATCTTCTGCCAAATGAATACCAATATGGTAATTTTCTAGTTCATAATATATGTGCTGCAGCGAGTGTCATTGTGTCCCCACTCTATCATTGACTTTATGTTATGGTGCTTTTTCAGGTTTGGTTCCAATCAAGAAGATTCCTGTATACATTTATGAAGCTGCAAATTCATGATATTTGCTTGCTTCAACCTTACAATTTTGGTCAAGAATTTTCCAGTGATAAATGTGCTGCAAGGGTGATAAATTTCAAAGCCCATCTTCTGAGACCATCTTGTGTTGCTTTTTTTCCTAAGGTGACTGCAAACAATTGTTTGGTATAAAATCACAGACTACCCAAGCTTGGCTGCTTTGCTGTAGATAGAATTCAAATGTGACACAGCAATCTTGTGTATCCATGTTTTTATGTAAAATTAATGCGTGAATGTAGTCCTGTTTTCCCTTTTTGTTACTTGATGATAATTATCATTTAGCCTTACCATATATATATATGGTGACACAGTTTCGTATAAATTGATTGATGATATTATGAATTGTAGGTGTATTTTCAGTGGTTCTGATAAGATATATATGATTTTAATTTTTGGTTTTTATTATTTATTCTTCCTTGCCTACGGTAGGGTAAAAAGATTTTCTCATTAATATTTATGAATTTTTTTTTGGTGTTCTGACTTCTTTCATTACTATCAGATCATATGCCTCTGATGACGATGGTAAGTTGCTATTCCTGTCTTCATCATGTTTTCAGAGAATCTAAGGCAGAATTATCGCAGAATGACTGAAATAATGATTTCTTAATCCATATCAAAGGTAGTTTTTGGTAGCATCTATTTAATATTTTAGTGCTATGTTAATTTATGATATTTCTTGTATGTTTAAATCTTGATATTATTTAAGAAAAAAGAGAATGTAAAATTTTGAATTTTATTCATTCTTAAAAATGAATTGCTATTTTAGATTGTCTCTTGCTATATTTTTATTTTTTAAAATTTTATTCATAAACATTTTTTCACTTGTAGGTAACTTGAATTCGACAGTCAGCCAGATTATCTATTGTCATTCTTGGATGAATGAAATCTGGTTTTATGTCAATTTAGTTCAAGGTTTGGATTAATTACTGCCTTTTTCTATGTTCATAATAAAATTAATTTCATATTTTCTCTTTTGCAGGATTTCTTGGATTTTTTTTTCAATCTATATTGTGAAATATGACTGACAATTGATATTTATACGGAACTTTTTTGTCAACGGGAACATAATTATTTATACCAGCACTGTCGAATACTTATTACCTGAGAAATAAGTATACAAAGGAAATAAAGGAAATTTAATTTTATATATTGAGAAATATATCTATATGATCACAGTATAGAAATTCTTAAAGTGTTTAGTATTGTGGAAATAATAATAAAAAAATTAAAATTTTAATTTAACACATTTCTTCTTATTTTAAACTAAAAGTATACTTATTTATATTTGTTTAATAAATTTGAGATGATTTTACAATTTTTATTGTATGTATATTTTTATTATTTAAAATTTAAAGTATATTTTCTTGTTTTAAGATAATTATTTATAATAAGACATAATTAGTTAATTAGATAATAAAATATGAATGTCTTGTTATTTTTATTAGGTGTGTAAATCTTTTTCTTTAACACTAAATTAAAAAGAAAAAACTCAATATTTATTTATCAAGTTTTCATTTTTATATTTTTACGTGAATTAGGTTTTGCGAATCTAATGCTCAATGAAGCGAGTTTTTATGAAAAAATTATAACAGATTCCCAACGACTCCAAGTCAAAACAAAATATACAGAAATTAGATGTATTAAATTAATTTAAATTGTTATTTTTTAAATTTGACAATTTTTTTATTTTTTTTTAAATTAAATATTTTCTTGTAAATCAATTGCAAATGTTTTTTTTAAGGAAAATTAAAATTTTTAACGATTTATTTATATTAAAAAAAATAAAAAATTGAAATATATAAATTCTTTAATAATGATTTTCTTATAATCATTTAAATATGTTATTTAAGAAGAGGACTATTATAGTTACGGTTCATTTATACTTAACTAAATTTTAAAAAAATTAAAGAATTTAATAAATATAAATATTGAGAAAATTTTATAAAAAAAAATTCCAATAAAATGATTAAGACCAAACAGTAAATTAGTGTGATATAATTTTCGATTAACAAATATCTTTCTTAAAATATTTTGTTTAATAAATTAAAAAATAATAATTATTTAATAATAAAAAAATATAGAGAACAATTTAAGGAAGATAAAGAATACCAATAAAAATATTAAAATTCATATTAATTTGATTTTACCTAAATCTACATTTATATACAACAAGTTGGATTGTTTTACTACTTTTGAAAATCGAAATTATATACACATTCCATACATAATATTCAATAATCAACAGAGTCATTTTCTTAAAAATTATAAAAAAAAATAACATAAACCACATCTAGACGTATTACAAAAAAATTATATAAAAAAATAATAATGAAACAAAAATTCAAAAGATTTCTGACAAACTTATCAAACATAATCTTCAATAGTTCTTCTGAAAAAAGTCTTTCAACATCAAACAATAAAATTTGAATCTTGGAGAGATCTTTAGCTATTTTGCTTTTAAATTATTTAAAGTTTAATAAGTTCAATATTTTTCAAAGACGAAATGGTTGAGGCCATTAGGAACAAAAATTCTTAGTCTTCTCTAAACACTTAAACACTTAACTGATACTGATTTTTCCTCTCCGAAATCTTGAGAACTCTCACTACTTCATTCAGCACAATTGCTGGATCAGTACTGTCAACTCCAACCATTGCAGCCAATACTTCCACTTTCTCCTTTGTTCTTCCATCTAGCAGCAACTCCTCCAACCTCACTTCTTCCTCTGATTCATCTCCACATGCCTCATTGGATGAACCTGTGTCTGACTTGGCACAAGAATGCTCCTCAAGAACATCACAATAGCCAGATGAATCTTCACTTGTTGTGAAGGAAATGAAATTGCCAGAGTCACCCTCATCAGCCTCATCAGCCCTTGCATTGTTTAATTTTTCCAACATAGAAAACATGGGGCAGAATTTACCGAAGAGGGTGTGATTATTTGGGGTGAAGAGGGTGAAGGAAGTGAAGAAAAGAAATGGTGAAGTGTAGAGTTCTTCTCCTCCAAAGGGTGGTACCTTTGACCTTTCTCTGCCATGATTCATTGTTGATGCTGAGGAGGAACGCTTGAAAGAACAAAGGGTGTTGATATATAAGCAAATCAGTGTATATATATGCATGCCTCTTGAAATGTGATGAGTGTTGTCATGTTAGGCCAAATGAAGAAAATGAAGAGAGTAAAAGAAAAAAGGTAACTATGGCCATAATTCAGTTGGTCCCATCTTGCAGTTTTACTATATAGTATATTTGACTTCTGTAGTTTGCAAAACATATTATATTCTCTTTGTTTTACACACATGCTTGTTCAGGCAAGAATGCAAATGCACTCAGCGACACTTACAAAAAGACACAATTTACATACATAATTGAAGAATCTGGATGAGTGATGAGTATATTAGTGGCCCGTTAACAACTCTGTTAATAATCATAATCAGAATTTCTCAAACCATGTAGAAAAGAATCATAATCTATTAATCGATGACCCAATTTAAACCCAACAACTTGTCAATCAAAGTTCAGTATATTAACAAGTGGTTGAATCTAGGCCCAACAATCTTATTAACCAGGTTCTGATACCATGTAGAAAGTGATTATCACTGCCTATCTTACCCCAAAACCAACTTAGAAGATGAGATTTACACCACATTTATATATTATAGTTCAACCTCATTTTTAGATAATGTGAAATTTTCTCCATATATATACCTTCAAACATCAAGGTAATTATGGGTGTGTTATGATTGATTAAGTGTGTTCATAAACATATTCAAATGACATTGAACAGTAATCTTACAAATTTCTTGAATCATGTTGAGTTTCTGAGGAATAGAGATTGAAATGGTTAGATTGAGTAAGAATAGGTGGCTAAAAAGAATGATGTACACTATTAACTAGGAAGGTACATTGCTTCCTGTCATTGCTTCCTGTCATTCACTGAACCACTAAATCCTACCACAATTCAAGTCAACTTCTCACTGGCCACTAATCACTGAGACATTTCAAGTTTTGCTTTCTTTCATCTCCAAACTTATTTTTCAATCACTTTCATTCCTATTTTTATACTTATTAATAGATTTTAACCCATAATAGATACTATATAATGTTCATACATAGTAGCTTTGCACTATCATTTAATTACAAGTCATCATTGATATGACTGACTTTACTATTATTCATATAAAAGTCAATAAAATAGATTGTTATTAGCTATGTAACTTTTCTTTCTACTAAATAATGTTTTAAAAAAAAGTGTTATAGTACTCTTAACACAATACTCTACATGAAATTGTAGAATTAATGTAATTTATAATCCAAAAAGTTGGTTATTTTTATATTTTTTGTTATAGATTTTTTCAAGTTTATTGGATCATAAACTAATTTCATTCATAATATTGTTGTTAATTCAATGTTTGTTTGTTTTTTTTCATGTAAGGATATAATATATATAACTCTCTCCATTATATGAATAATCTTCACAAGTTTTCATTTAGTATTTTTTTTTTCTAACATAGGATTTAAGTTTTTTTCCATATATTTTTTTATTGCCCAAATTTTAATTACTAAAACAAAAGTTTTCGTTCACTTTAGTGTTAGTCTTTTAATACAGTAAGATTTATTCACCCAGATGCACAATGCTATTCAACTTGTAATTTATTTATGTTTATATAAAATTTAAATATATTATTAATAAAAAAAATTAAATAAATATTATTCAAGCACTTTACATTAATTTTTTTATAATTTTAAAGATAATAAAATTATAAATATATTATTTTGATGAAAAAATATTTATAATATTAAAGGAGTGTTAATTTTTTAAAAAATATATTTTTTTTCCAAAAAGAATGACTAAAAATATTAAGAAGGCTAATAAATCTAACATATATTAGTTATTTATAAAGTTGATAAATACTCCCTACCTATAACATGATTATTAAAAAAAAATAATAAAGTTTTCTACAAGAATAGTTAACATTCAACTTTATATTTATATATTTAAGAGTTTAATGGTTAATATTTATACTTTCATATAAACACAAATAATTGTTTATATAAATTTTAGAATTATTTGGTGAACAGAATATAGCATGATATAACACGATAATTATCATATTCAATTGTAAAATATACTTTATGTTAATATGATCTGATAATATTATCTTGACGATAATATATTATTATCCTTATTATGATATTGTCAATTATTATTGTAAGAATGCATAGAATTCTTATTAATTAATTATTGTAAGACTGCATAGAACTGTCAATGTAAAATAGTTTTATACTTTGAATGCATCTTTTTCTTTTCTTTATGCATGCATATATATATATACTGTGGGAAATTGGTCTCAGAGAAACATGCAAGTTGGACATTGGAAGAGAAAAAGCATTGCCTTACTGCAACTTCATATTTTGTACAGTAATTATTCCATCATCTAAAAAAAATGGAGTTACGTATGATACATTCATTCCCTTACTCAAAACTACTGCAAATCCCTTGTAAAGTCAACATTATCTACAAAAACCTGTAGGAGAGAAAAAAAGTCAGTCAATAAAGGGAGGTTTCAACTACTACTACAAAGTTCTGAGTTGTCAATGATCATTATGGTAAACTTAGGAAAATATTGATTTGGTTTAGCAGAGACACTTTAAGGAACCAATGTGAAAACTTTTCAAACTTTGAGAATAAACTAAAACCAAAATATGACGAGGGACAAAAGTGTATATGTTAACAAAAAATAAGGAATAAACAACAGATTGAAAATAGAGCAGAAAATGTTCACAGAACCATACAGTTTTCCAACCATCAGGATCCACACATGATGTGATCTTTGTCTTCAAATCAGGTATTGGTCCAGGTTCCCGAATAATCTTCCCTCCGGCAAGTTTAATTGCTTCCGCAGTTTTGTACACATCATCTGTGGCAATTGCAATCTGTGAACATAAAGAAACTTTTAACAAAGAAACACATGGTAGCAACTAGCAAGCAATTCAATGAAAAATTTCATATGAAAACTCAGCCATTTCTTTTACAACATAAAACAAAAGCAAAATTGGAATAGTGAATACTACTTAGCAGATTCAAATGATATTATGAAGAATGAAAAAGACGAGGAACTTCTGTTTACCTGAGCATAACCATCTCCTTTATTATATTCTGTGACTCCATAGTTGTAAGTCAGCTCCAGGACAGCATTTTTTTCCTCTTCGCCATAACCCAGTATTGCTATTGTTTTCTACCAAAAAGGGATGAAAAAAAAACATAAATGATTGTCACAGCAGGTGAAGCAAAAACAATCACATGCAATGTATCAAACAAGTCATGGGAAACAATTTTTAGGCCAAGAAAGCAAGCAAGATTGAACCAACTGGTAAAGATGGCTTAAACCTCAGAAAGACCAATGGATGATACATGTATTTCAAAAGAAACATAAATCTGAAAGCATATTCTTGTTAAAAGATGTAGAATCTTTCCAAAAAATTAAGGAATAAATTGAAAGCAAGGATTACAGGTCATATGACTGCATGTACATAATCACATTGGATGATGATTCTTTACGTAGTACAACCTCAAAAAGAGATCATTGAACTTAGAGGATTGATTCAGATAAAATTGAATCAGAAACATAGGCAGCAGAGCCCCCACAATCAGATATAAATCCTAAATATTTTAATTGTTTAGTTTTAAGTGCTAAGCATATATTAGATACACTGAAAGATCTCAGTTCCAAATATTTAACAGAATGGATATCAAGGGCACCTTGGATTCTGGATCATCTTGTGTTCGAAGTAGCTCCATACCAAAAGCCTAAGCAGCAAGCAATCACAAACAAATAAATGTTTCGTATAGAAAATAAGAACACTGCAAACCAACATTAAATTGTATTGACTCTCACCTTCTCATAGAATTTAATGGAACGGTCAAGATCACCCACTCGAAGCATTACTTTGCACAAAGGCTCGGTAGAGGGAGCCCTTTCCACAAGTTCAAATTGATAACCATCAGGATCTTCAATATATGCCATTACTGAGTTGCCTCCCTTGACAAGCCTAGGCTCTCTAGTAATTTTGCCACCCTTAGCTCTGACAAGTTCCACTGTTCTTGAAATCTAGTAAATAATTATTAAGACAAGGAAATTCCATATTATACATTGGTCAGAAAGAACAAGGAATCCCAAGTAGTAACCACAACTGCATCTCCATCCCCACAATAATAACAATAAAATGATACATTTAGAATCGTTCACACCAAAATACTTTCACCATAATGTTTACAAATCATTGCAACAAGTTTGGTAAACTCACATCATCAACAGCAAGACCAAAATGGCCAAATCCATCTCCAATGTCATACTTGTCAATCCCATAATCTGAAATTGTTAAAGGAAAACCAACATTAACAGAAGGGTTTCCACTTCTCAAGAATGTAAAAGAATTTTACAAAATGCAAAGTTATGTAATTATGAGGAATGTCAACAACTCTTACTGTATGACAGTTCAATAGTAAAGTGAGCATCCTCAGGCCCATATCCAAGAAAGGCATTAGTATGTCTCTGCTCATGCATGTCACGCTGTCTGAGCAACTTCATTCCGAGGCATTCTTTATAAAATCTGAAATCACAATAAGAAGTTTGTTTCTCCCATAAGAATGATTAATGTAAAGAATTATATAACTTAACTTATTAGTTTGTAACTATTTAATCTTGGACATACTTTATGGTCTTGTCCAAGTCCCCAACACGATACACAACATGAAGCATTCTTCTCTTGTCATGTTTGACCCAATCTAGTGCATTTTCCTGTGTAGAAGCCGAGGACATGTTCCCAGATGCCGTCACTCTCGTGCAGCTATCATCATTATGCCTCAAAAACTTAGAAGCTTTCAGGCCAAAATTATGAAACCGTCTAATACCTGCATAAAACAACCCAACAACAATCTCAGTTGATAAAAATCACACACACCTCAACATGCAAGAGTGTCATTCCTTGTGTCAGAAAACAATGGATATTGTTTTCTCTTATTCTTCATTCTTAAATGATATATATACAAATATATCATTGCTATCATTGCACGTTAGATTACAAATATATATTAAGAATATTATGTAATCACAGATTTTCCTCACCCAACACCTTGTAAAAACATGCGTCAAGAAAATGCCAAATGCAACATAATACAAACAAGCACGATTTTATAATGAAATAGGAAGAAATAAATTCATTTTATTGTGTATAAAATAGTGGATTGATCAAATGGTGGATGAAAAAGATGGCATCTTTGAGGACTATTTGCAAAAGGATCAAAGACAGAGAGAGTTGATTCTGGCTTACCGCTACCGAGATGAAAAAGAAAGAACTTTTGAGAAGGGTTGCAAGAAGAAAAGGAGGGTAACATGAAGGAAGAAAGTGAGGGACGAATTGAAGAAGCCATGGCAAGAAACCAATGTACAGAGTGAAGTGAACGTAGGAAAGAAAAGAATAACAAATTCTTTAGAGGTTAAAAGCCAAGATTAAGATCATTGGGTTCTTTCATGGTAATGAAAAGGATCAAAAGGGTTTAAATAGGTGAATCACGAATGGATTATTACATGTTCGATAAGATTAATGAATTTTCTTGTATCTCTGTAATAATATAATAACTTTAAAAAAAATCATAAAATTCTATCTTCATAATTATGAGTAACATGAACATAACACCCAACCAGGAGAATTAAGCATTCCCAATGAAAATTTTTATAAGAATTTTTATGAGGTTTTATTTTATTTTAAATAAGTTTCATTATATTATATTATATTATATTAAAATTTTGTTCTAATAATAAAATACATTTCTATAAAATTTATATTTTTTTATTTTATTTTATTATTTATTTAAATATAAAATTAATTTTTTTTATAATATAAAATACAATATGATCTAACATAATCATAACTTACTGATATGTATAATATATATATATATATATATATATATATATAACATGTGATTCTTTTTACAACGTAGAAGAGATAAAATTGAATTACTTTGGAAAAAAAATACTAAAATTAATAATATGATAAAAGTAAGAAAATAAAATAATTTAACTAATAAATATAATGTAAACTATTGCCATTTAACCAATAAATTAAAAAAAAAATACAAACACAAATATTGCAAAAATTCTTACAAATGACACAAACAAATGTATTTATAACACTCATACATGCATATAATAAACAATCAAAATATAATAGTCAATTATTATATTATATTATATTATGTTAATACATAATTATCAAGTTCTTATATATTAAAATCAATGTGACAATTTGTTAATAATAGAGCAAATCCCAAAATTACCAAACACATTTTACAGATTGATTTTGCAAGCAATCATGAAAATGCCAAAATGTTCATCATCCAACAACTACATAAATCATGTCAACAATAATGTTCATAAATATTATCTTTCAATTATGAATTCTAAATTTTATATTCTAACTCATTTTCTTAACTTAAATAATTTATTGTGAATTAATTACAAAGATTTTTAAACACAAAAAAGAAATATATTTTATCAATTCACTATATTTTCTCACCTTTGCCATATTCCAATTGTTTTCAACTCTATCAATAATGTCAACAACAAAAAACAGTGGTAGGTGGCTTCTCTGCTATGCCACACCATTATACTCATAATAATTAATTATAACTTCTATCTACTACATTATTTTTCTTTTCTTTTAAATCAATATATACCTCATCATTTCTAAGTACAAAATAATATAATTAAATTATTATGATTATTTTATGTTTGAAAAAAATAATATAGACATGTTCAAAATCATGAAGATATTTCTCTTAATATTCTTGCTCAAATCACGAGTGAATTGAATTTACTACTTTCTTTAATAGCAAAAAATATAATAATTACTCTATCTAATTTCTAATGCTTGTAATATTAATTAATAATTATAACTCCGTATATATATATATATTATGTGATTTTTTTTTGTCTTTTTTAATGTTATTTTGATTTTTAATAAAACAGTGTTTACAAAAATATTAAATTATCAATGTATATCAACATTTAATAAGTTGATTTTTGTTGAATTAATTAAAAAATGACAGATCTGATTGACCCACCTACTAAATAGTGGGTATATATATATATATATATATATATATATAATAAAAATAAATAAAATAAATGTGAATATATCAAATGGGATCCAACGTAAGAATCACATTGGCGACTACAACTTTAAAAAATTTACAATTTTCTTTTCTTAAAAAATATATTATCCTTTTAAAGCATTTTTTCTCTATATGACAGTCTCAATCTTCCACTGGTACATAGAGAGAGATGCAGACTTGACCTAGGGTTTTGATCATCTCTCTTCCCAATTTCAGGTATACAACCCTTTTCCCCTTATACTATTCTTCGTTTTTTTTTTTTTTTTTCAATTATGGGCATGTGAACATGTGAACCCTAATTCCTTATTTCTAAAATGGTTTGATGTTTCTTCTTTTTCTTCTTCTCCCATCCATATCTCACAGACTAAGCTTTGGATCTCCGATTGGAGCCTTAATCATTTTTCTTATCCTTCAAGCAAGGCTCTGGTACACCAAAGTTTCTAAATTGAGGGGAGAAAAGGTATGCTCTTGTAGCTGGTGATTTGGCCTAAGGCTTTTGGCTTCTCCAGGTTTGGTGTCAGAGGCAAGAATTTCTCCCCTCTCGGGAGAGTAAGAGAGGGAAGGAAGATTTGGATCACGAGTAAGGTGAAGTCTTTCACTTGATTTGCACAATTGCTTGTAAATCTACAGTAGATTTTGAAATTCTATTTGAAAGTGTTTGGTTTTGGTAGATTTTTTTTTTTTTTTTAATTATTGGTTTATTGGACTGTAACGAACCCCTAGATGGTGTATGATGCTTCAAAGGAGTCTTCAGCTTCCCCATGGAATTTTATATTAATGAAATCTGTCCCATCCTCGGTAATATAGATAGGAATGTGTTTTTTTTTTTTTGTTTCCTTAGGTGAAAGGGGAAAACTTAGATATCGTTCTATAGGTGTTGTTTGTGTTGTTCTCCTATCAAAATTGGAGTTTCATCTCAATATTCCACCTAATCATTCATATAAACTATTATAATGCGGATTATTGAGGTGAAATTTCAATTTTGATCAGAGAACTATACAAACAGTGCTTAAGAAAGTGTATCTAAGTTTCATCCTCGATGAAAACCATGATTATGTTAATATTTTTCACTCCATCAGCCTATGATATGCCACTGGTAATGCTTGTTTTGTTTGATTTCAAACTGAAAATGCAGATATTCAGTAAACCTTTTTGTGCCCCTGATAATGGATTCCCTTGTTTGACTTCAAACTTTAATGCAGATATTTGCTTATGGTGAAAAGGTGTGTGCGTGGGCTGATGAATAACGAGTATTATGGAAGATAAGACTCTCAAGCGGTTTGATCTGTTTGAATTTTGATAGGCTTGGATATTACAATATGGAGGATGAGAGTGGGCTTGAGCTCAGCTTGGGTTTATCTTGTGGTGGCTCATCTTCCAAACCCAAGGGTAAGAATGGTAGCTCCTCAGATACTAGGGCTGAAGAAGTTGGCAGAGGTGGCAAAATTGTAGACGACTATAAGAGCATGTTTGATACTGCTCCTCAGAAGCCAGAATCTATTAGTGGGACACGAAAAACTGATTCACCAAAACCTGAGGAGAACTTCTTTAGTGATCTTTCAAAGGCCAAAGAAGAGAAGGCTTCTTTGAATTTAAATGGCAGAGGATTACTGTTTGCAAATAATTGTAAACCTATTGAAATTGAGGGTGATAAACGGTCAGAGGCAGCAAATAAGCGAAAAATGTCTTTCGATGATATATGTAATCCAAAGAAGCATGACTGTGATGTCCACCACGGTGATTTACATGACAGGGCTAGAACATCTCATATTTCTATAACAGAAGAAGGTTCAACTGCGGAAAATGAAGATGTGGGTGACTCTGAAACTGAGAACTCCACCTCCAGGCCCATCTCACACCACAGTGATGGTTCCAAAGGATTCATCAGAGTTGGTTCTTCTTCTGAAGCTGCAAAAGAGGTTCGTGGAAGTGCTGATTCAAATGCTACTGACTTTAGTGGGCAGAAGAGGTTTACTGGGTCATCAGAAAAAGATTTTAAGCATGCAAGCATAACTTACGGTGCTTCCTTTTCTGTTCAGCCTGTAAATATGATGAATGTATCTTACCCTTCTCCAGTAAAAGAGTCTAGCTCTGTTGGGGCACCAGGCCCCCAGATACATGGAGTGATGCATGTAATGCCTGCTGCAACCAGTGAACGCCCAGTCGCCCAATCAGTGAATAATGGGAGCCTGCCGATGATGATTGGATATCCACCTGTTCAGCTTCCCATGTTGGAGAAGGACAAATCGTGGGGTTTGGTTTCTCATCCTCAACAATTACACCCTTCTTATGTTGGCAGGGGTCCAGCTAACCCAGGTACTTTTTATATGAATGGAACGTATTGGTTAAAATCTTTATAACTCAAACCTCTTCCTTAGTAGTGATTGATAAATTGTTAAAATGTTTTGAATTGCGTATATATTCTAGAATGCATCATGGTCTCAAGATTGATACATTAAACCAAATATGTTAAATCTCATGTAAGATTGAAATATTAAACATATAACCCATTTATGTCAGAAAAGTTATCACTGTTATAAATCTTTGTATTTCTGTTAAGACTGCAGTTTATTATGTATTAATTGCAAGCTCAATTATAACGTGATTGTATGGATATAGCTCTACAAGTAATCTCAAACAACACATCCGAGGCCAAACCATACGAAGGAAGGCCATTAGATCGTACCAAAGGAGATGGTAAACAGCGTGTCACTGAAGAAGGCTCTTCTTCACAACCTGAAGATGTGAAAGGAAGAAGCACAAACCTTAGGGCCAAAGATATATCAGACCAATTAACAGGAGAAGGTTCCATCATTGATTTTTCAAATATTAAGCCCGGTCTTGCTGCAGATGTTAAATTTGGTGGATGTGGTTCCTATCCAAATCTGCCTTGGGTATCCACCTCAGGTTCAGGTCCAAATGGCAGGACAATATCTGGTGTTACGTACCGATATAACACTAACCAAGTTAGAATTGTCTGTGCATGCCATGGTTCTCACATGACCCCTGAGGAGTTTGTTCGCCATGCAAATGAAGACCAGGCCGCCGCAGAGGGCAATGGAGTTTTGGGGACAGTAGCAAACGGCAATCCTGCTGCCTCTTCCCACGGCTAGTCTTGTACCGTTTAAGTTGTACCTTAATATTGAAGTTCTCAACAGGAGAATCAGGGAAATCGGGCCTTAATTTTTGTATAGATGAATGAGATTCCTACCATTTTTCTGTACACACTTTGATAACTTATTTGGCTATTTCACTTTATTTACACGTAGCCAATGCAATCAAGTTTGCAGTTGTATTTATGTAATAATGACCCAGCTAGCATCATCTGTCTAAGGATCAATATAGTAATGTTGTTTCCAGATTGCTAAGGACGTGTTGGGCACTAAGTGGACTTCAAAAGGTGAGGATAACCAATCCCTTGTAGCAATTATTTTTAAGCTTCTATCAGAGCACATCCAAGGACAGTTGCATATGGAGTTCTTAAACTTCGGAACTAGTTCTTATCCAGTTTCACCATAGAGCAATTGACGCCGCAGTTCTTATACAAGTAATGATTGCATATATAAAAAACAATTCTTAAGAATTGGAACGCTTATTTTAAACTCCTTAATTTAATACTATTATATAGAAAATTTATCTGAAGTTTTTAAATTTCATGACATTGGAGGCACTGAAAATGAGTTAATTAACACTATCATGCTTACACCAGATGCTCGAAGTAATGTACTCGCAGGAATACAGAAAACGTCATGCATATCATTAGGCTGGCTCTCCCAACACGTGTGGTTCTGATTACATGTTGCTTTGAATGTTGTATATTATTATGGTTAGAACAATGATATATTAACACATTATTTGTAAATATTTTTTCAATATTTTTTTCATTCTATTATTTTATCCTATCATAACAATTTTATAATATATATATATATATATATATATATATATATTATTTGGGTGTCATTTAACGCTTCCTCTTCATTTATCAAACGTCAAGCTTCCACAAAATCTGCACCCATTTCCACTTCCACCGATGCTTGTCTCCTGAGTTTTTGTCTCCCAAACGGTCCATTCTAGAAACCTGGCAAGGCCATTCGAAAGGGGTATCATATTTTACCAAATTTTCTCTTCCTGTTAATATCATTCTTACACTATTAGTTTGTTATCTGGTCATGTCTTTAAAAGTGTGGTAACACGTGATTCAACATTGATAATACTATATCAAAATTAAACTCTTACTTATACTCTTTCTTCCTTATCTTGCAGCATGTAATAAATAATAATCATCCAAATCTAGCAGTTACATTTTAAATTTAGAGATTAAATATGACAACATGCCAAAGGCCAATAATTTCAGCAAGAATAACTCTTTCGTGTTTATCACGTATCATTAGCATTATCTTTTCCGCTGGTCTTGTCACCATACTAGCATGGAAAAGAAAAAGCATTGTTTTGACCAAACGTGTTACATAACCTTCTACCTCTTTGCTACGAAGTCTTGCAACATCACAGCTTTTATTAGGCAGCAGCAAGACAAGCATGTCCTTTATTGATTGCTTTATTATAATTGACTAAATCAAACTTAGAATTTGTATATTAACATCGTTTTTCAACACTTTCTTTTTTAAGTTTCTTTACAAGGGTCAGCGAAACTAATGCAGTTAACTTGGCCTCTATTAGTAAAATATAAGAACTGAGAGGAATATACAGGTTGTTAGGAAGGTTAGTGAAGGATTCATGATCATCATTGAGCATTGATAATATATTAATTCCACATAAAGCTATATCAGTCTCATTCAAACAGCACCACAGATTCTACAGTAGATGCAGCCAGATCAGATTATCTTTTTCTTTTTCAATCTAATTGTTTATGTACTTTTAGGTTGATAATTAGATCATAATTAATAACCCTTTTTAGAAACGTGTGGCATTTCTGGTGAATCAAGATCCATGTCTTGAAGGGTTGCCTAAGCTGCAAGAGCAGCTGCAAAGGTAGATTAAACCCAAATCCTTGACTCATGGGATGTGATGTGATAACTACCTTTGACATTTTCTTTATGGTTTTCCAACGCTATTTCCCCACCATTTTGTCATGAAGGCATGGCCTAAACCCTCCTCACAAATGACTTCTGTCTTCCCCTTGAAGCACAGTATACCTACCACTCTTCCCAATCCTTTGTGGGGTTTACTACCTTTCACATTGTCATCTGCATACCCCTTATGTAAATTTAAAAAAAAACAATACATGTATAGAAAGTGTAAATATCTTTTATACCGTGATTTAATTACACCAATAATCTTATATAATAAGTCTGATCATTTTAATAATAACTGCCATTAAAGTAATAATACCAAAGAAGATTTCAACCATTGATAGGGCATGCATATTAAACTCTGTTTTAAAAGACTAATGTACTAATTATTGAAAGATATGGAATTTTCATGTATCAGATTAAGTAGTACAGACAAAACCAAAACGAGGTTAAGTTCAAAATTCAATTTCATACGCAAGGTGAAATTAAGAGTAATCTTCCATGTCTTATTACCAGCAAGGTGGCGTAAGGGTTAAACTAGAAAACTTTGCTTTGTCATACCATGTGTCATTGAGACACGCCTACCAAGTCAAAAACCCGAGTTAAATACAATTGTAGGCCACCCCACCACCTTGTGGTCACTACTGAGTCCTGAATATTTTAATGACATTTTAAATGAAGAATCAAATTGAGACGCAAAACGTAACCTGAGAAGAAACCAAGAAAACTGACATAAGGAAAGGTTACCATTTGGGGGAGAATCATTGAATAATGTCCATGCACAACAACCCCATTATAAATCCATAAACCTTGAACTCATCAACCGGAACTTTTGCGGCAGAATGCTTGAGGAGAACCAGAACCATGAATCAGCTTGGTGTTATCCTTTTTGTTCTCTCAGTCTTATTCCTTCATGTTAGAGCACAGACTGCTCCACCTTCAGGAGATGCTGTCTCCAATTTCCAGCCCAGCCTTGCTGTTGTCATAGGAATCCTTGGGGTCATGTTTCTACTGACATTCTTTCTTCTCATGTACGCGAAATTCTGTCAACAACGCGGCCCTTCAGCTTCTGTTGGGGACCAAGAAAATCTACCAACTTTTGTGAGATCAAGGTCTAGATTCTCAGGAATTGACAAGACTATCATAGAATCACTCCCCTTCTTTAGATTCTCTTCACTCAAAGGGTCAAAGGAAGGGCTGGAGTGTGCAGTGTGCTTATCAAAGTTTGAAGATGTTGAAGTTCTCAGACTTCTACCAAAGTGCAAACATGCTTTTCATATTGATTGCATAGACCACTGGCTTGAAAGGCACTCTAGCTGTCCTATTTGCAGGCACAAGGTCAACCCTGAAGACCACACAACCTTCACATATACAAACAGTTTAAGGAGGCTAGCAAACCAATCAGGTCTAGGTGAAGAATCAAACATCGAGATCTTTGTCCGGAGAGAGGAAGAGAATCGTGGTTCATCAAGATTCAGTGTTGGAAGCAGCTTTCGGAAAACGGGAAAGGATGTCAAGGAAGAAGAATTGCTCATCCAAAATGGAGCAGAAGATAGTGATGGTAACCAGAAGGGATATCATAAACACAACCACATGATTACTATATCTGATGTGGTGTTCAAGCACAGGTGGAGCAACGTGAGTTCTTCAGACCTTATGTTTTTGAATTCGGAGATGTTGAATGCTACATCAAGCAACAGATTCAGCAACTTCGAATCAAATGCTAACCTGACGTCAACCCCAAGAGAGGTGGTAGAAAATGAGCAAATTATGAACATCAAGGAGGAGATGGAACGGAAGATTTCCTTTGAGAGCAAAGTTAGTGCACTAAGCAACATCAAATCAGTTTCAGATAAGGATCCTCCTTTTACATCAGATTCTGCGGGAAAATCAAGTCTTGCACCAAAATATGTGAACCCTGGTGAGAAAAGGTCAATGTCAGAAATCACTGCTGTCTCTAGATTTGGAGATTTAGGCATGAAAATGAGGGTCTTCAAGGATTCTTCTTCTGTTCAAATCAACCTTAAAGAGGAAAGAATGAGGCAGATTTGGTTTCCAATAGCTAAAAGAACAGCTCAATGGTTTGTGAATAGAGAAAAAAGGTCTCAGCAATGTCTGAATAAACAACAACCATTAGATGTATAATCCAATCCAACCTTCCTGAGTCACACATGTTTGGTTTCAGTCCTTGTTCAACAACTTCATGTAGATTTTAGGTTGTTTTTGTTGAATAGTATACAGTGAAACAAAGCAGGTACAGGTTCCTTGTTTTCCTTTCAATCAAACTCTATTTTTTAATTCTTATCATCTGCATAAAAACTTTGTTAATCTTTCTATGACAAAAGATATAAGGACCCCTCCCCTCCTGACCAGAGTAACAAAAACCCTTGTAAATTTTCTATTGATTTTCAACAAGAATAATAGAAGACAGCTTCATGTCTTTGTGCTCAATAATGCTGTGTATATGTGTGTGTCAACCATTAAATTCAAATATATTCATGGTGGTCATATTTTATCTCTTCCATTCTCTTTGCCTAATATATTAACAACTGAACTTAGGCACAAGTAGCTGAATAACGCCATGGTTTCATTAATCAAACAAGTTTTTTTATTCCATCCTTTTTCTTTAACTATTTTTATTAAGCTAGAGGAAGAAATGGATCAGTCCCAGAAGTTCAAAAAAATTAAGCAAGTTAATTAGTTTTTATATGCTTAACCAATCCTAAAATTTCTAACCCCTCTTCTCTTCAGTTTTTCCCCCTATGGATCAAATCTAATTAGTAATAACCAATGGTAAATTGCCAATTAACCAATTTGCGTCAAGTCAACTAATAGAAAAATAAAACTAAATCAGTAATTTATGTCATTAGTTTGAATAATTTCCTATAATATGCATAACCTGAAGAAGCTTTTCAAAGTAAGAGGTAGTTTTTGTCAGTTTTTTCTGTCTGAAGTGTGCATATTAGTTCATGGCGAAAGTGAGGCAATACAATATGCAAAAAATAAGTCCTATCCCACTGTCTTGAAGGTGAAGTGAAGGATGCTATTGTCAAAAATGTGACCTCAGCAATTATATCAGCCATTTTTTACAAACTATCTCTGTCTGTTATGTTAATAGTTTTGTATTATGCAGATCTAAAGTCGGCTAGGTGCTACACAGACAAGGTGCTACGCAGACAAGGTGCTTACTTGATCCATACAAACTTATTTTAAGAGTATTTTATGCATGATTTCTTAACATTAAGTATTATTACATATGTCAATGTAGTTTTACATTGGTTACATTTTTTTAGGGGTAGGTCTCCTTGTCATTATCAGATCAAAATATTTTGGTTTGGACTATGGGGAAAGCGATTAAATAAAAAAAAAATGTTGAAAACAGGTAATGAATACATATCTTATGACGTTAGCAATCTCCAGCTGTAGGTATAATTTGTAAGTGCATGAATTTGAATGCTAAAGTACATTTTATTTCCTTTTCCCCACTTTTTCTCTTAATAATGAGGTTTATTTTTATTTAATTTTTAAGAAAAGGAATGTTGAATCTTGATGTGAAAAATCACTCAATCTGGTATGTTACTGAAAATTGGAAGGACAACAGTACACTTTTCAACAATATTTTTTTAGAATATTTCTTCTTTTTATCCTTCTTCTTCATGTATTACTTATCTTATTTCATATTTCTCTCTAAATTATTTGTACATCTTTTTATTTAGAAAATTTAGAATTAGTTACAGAAATATTTTTGTTAACTCCAGCAAAACGTACTTTCTTTTTTTCGTAAAACATTATTTGTATGTTGTTTCCCATAATAAAAGGTGTGTTGTGACCGATAATCCTTAAACCAACAACAAAACTATATATATCATGAATTTCCTTCTCTAAATACAAACTATAATTAGTTTTTACTGATTCTAAATATGGATGGTGTACTGAGCAAATAGTTTTTACTGATTCTAAATATGGATGGTGTACTGAGCAAATAGTTTTTACTGATTCTAAATATGGATGTGTGGCACAATGAAAAGAAATAAAGTATCATTAAATGAATAGCACGTTTGTCACCATGATAAACCAAATAAGAAAGTGTTGTGTGTTAGAATGAGAAATTATCCCCAAACGTCTAACACGATAGGACGGGGCAAATTTGATTTGGACAAAACCAAAAGTTGCGCAATAACAAAAATAAGTTTCACTTTTACGTGTTAATATGAATATTGGTCAGTGACAAAACTAACTTGTTTCAATTGCAGCTGACAATGAAAACAAATTCAATCATTTACACTTATATAATATTTACAGAGGAGGGGAATTAGCCCAAAAAAATTTAGAAAAGAGAAGAAATGAAGAAGATAATAAACCTACCCTACTCAGTCTGCAACTAAAAGATTCAAACTATAGGAAATATTTTACCTCTGTTGATCTGTTTGCATTTTCTGGTTACTGCATTTTTGGATCGCAATTTGTCCAAATAAGCAATGGTAAATATTGGTGGAGAGCCAAACATTAAAAAAAGAAGACAAAACGTAATGTCCATTTTCTACCAGTCCTCAAGCCATTCAGGCACATTAAGTTCTTCTACCTCCTGTAAAGGGGAGCCCAGATAACCAGTACTACAATCCTCAGAATGAACATCCAAGTACTGTGTTATACGAGAAATAATTTCCTGAGGAACAGGAAAAGTGTGGTTTCTAATCCCTTCCCATTCAATACCATTAAACCACGGGTGACTCTTGACAGAATCAGGACCTTGGCTACCAAGTCTAGTGTTTTCTTCCACTTCAAGTAGCTGAACCAATTAGTCAAATAAAATCCAAATAGAGAGTAGGTTAGCATGTATGATCTCAAGTATCCATTGCGTATATTTTAAGCAATGCAATCTACGCATACTATGTTGAGAGAAAGAGTGTCTTAGTTCTTGCAATACCTTGGAGATGAGATCAACCGTTTCAGGGCTTAAAGTCTCAGGAAGATGTAGCTTCCTTTTTGCAATTTTGGCAACTGTATCGAGTTCATTTTCTCTCCATGATCCAAATGGCATCTCACCACGTAACATAAAATATATTAAAACTCCCAATGCCCACCTGCAAATCATCGATGAAGTTTGTCAGCCTGACATCCATAAAATACTATCAAGAAACAACGTTTAAATACCTTCCAATCCTATTTGATGTAATACAAGTCAGTTGTAATTACAATTGAAAGGAAGTTTTAATTATAGATTCAGTAAATGCTATGCTAATTTAGGTTTTCTTTATATTGAGGAAATAAAACAGAAGTTTGCTACTGACAGGAGGAATTGTGTGGTTTAAGGAGAATTTATGTCTTTGGAAAGGCTTCATTTATACCAGTCCGCAGGGAAACCATGGCCTTTTCCCAAAACAATTTCTGGAGCCAGAGAATCTGCCATCCCACAAATTGTGAATGTTCTCTCACCAGAAAGCTGTTTTCCGAATCTGAAGTCCACCAGCTGCAACCAGTATAAAGAATAATTGATTAGATAGTGCCATAATAAGAATAACTGTTGATAGATATACTTTTATCAGGTAAATTTCTGGACAAAAAGTATTAACAACAGCATAAATCACATAAATATCAGTGTTATCAAATTGCTTCCTTGGTGGAAATAACATGAAGCAAATTACTCAAAATTACATAATATGTACGTGACATTGCAGCAGGAGATGGTGCTATGGCAGTGTGGCAGTATGGTGGAGAACTACCCTTCTAAAGGATATTTCAGAGTTCTTATATTGTAAATTACCCACTTGATCATTAAAAATGAAAATGATGATAAATACAGTAAGGAGCAGCTAAGTAAGAATATATTTAGAATTTCTGTCTCTCCTTGATTTGTACTCATATGGCTACTTGTAGTTTCTAGTGGCATTATGAAAAAAAAAAATTGTTATAATTTTTTACTTTTGTATCTGTCTTTAATGTTGTGTTTGGTTTTTAGTACATATACAGATGCAAATTGCAGAGACAGGGGAGGTGTACTATCTTACTTTTGACTTTTACTTCAAAACTACGTCACTAAGTATATTCAACAAACATGATAACTGATTACTTTTATCCATGAAACAGCATCAATCACATCACAGGTTAAGAACTGAAGGTATGTATTTATGATATCTTATATTCAATAGTATTTTACTACGAATGGTTTTACATGCTAATTCAGAAGTTTTCTTCAACTTAAATGTTTGAAGACATCTAACTAGACTTTATTCTGGGTCTCACTTGCATTAAAATCTTGGTATCACCCCTGATGCATTAATATTACAGTCGGTGAAATGTGATAATTTTAGTTTGACATGTTAGAGAACATTTGAATCATCTTCATAGTTATGGATAAGGTGCTAGATTTGTTGTATGTATATTATGCATAACATGGCTGCCATGTATCCATCATTTGCCACAATGTCATCTGCCATAACTTTATGGAAGATTCACAATTAATAGCACTGATAAACATGGATATGTTGAAAAGCAATCAAAACAAAAAGTTCTCAAACCTGTATCTGTCCTGTTTGCTCGAACATCAAAACATCAGGTGACACACCTCTGTAGAGAACACCATTCTGGAATTCGAGTATGAAATGAATAAAAGAAAGAGAACCTTAGCTGCAAGCCAAAAAAGGCGTAAAAGTGAAGACAATAATTATTTAGATACTAGACCTTGTGCAAGTCTTCTAAGGCAGTAACAACAGAAGCAGCACAAAACTGCGCTGCTGATTCACTAAAAGGACTTGAAAGTATGGAAGACAAAGGGCAAGCAAGGCGAGTATTTAGCAGTATTCCAGCATACAAGCGATCAGCGCAAGTGCATAAAACCTGCGGTATACAAGCCGAAGAGCCCATACCCTTAATCAAATCTTTCTCTTTCAAGACTTGTGATTCCTTTCCAAGCCTTTTCACCTTTGGCTTAGAAAATCTCTTCAGAGTAAGAAAATTTTCTGTATCCAAATGTATTCATGCAGCAAATTTTATTAGCAAACACAAAATCCAACATACATTTTTTGTATCACTATGGAGTACATTAAAAGCTAATTAATTGATGTAGGAAAAGACAGCCAAGATACCTAACAAGAAAAAAGTCACAATTTTAAGAAAATATTTTGCCCACTAAAAAGATTAGGTTTACATCCATTTTGTCCTTTCAAAAACATTTTATATCCACTAACTACTACGACAATCTTCAAATTAGATTAATTAAGAAGGGAACCGATCCTCCAAAAGATTATGTAGGTTTATATCAGTTTCATCTACAAAAGGACTTGATTGAGTCACGTTAAGGAATTGAATTGTTGATCAGTTGATGTGAAAAGTAAACAATTGAAATATTAAGTTTATGAAAATCCATTATTTCCAGAATTAAATCATTCATTAGTTATATTTTATGGAAGAAATTGGAGAGATATTCATGTACCTGATTCTCTTAAATTTGCAAGCCCTATTTCGGAACAGTCAGTGGAATATAGTGTCTTTCTCCACTCCTACCAAAAAAGGTCCATAAGCTAATTTGACGATCTTGTCCCCAAAAAATTGGAATGCAACAGAAAACTCTTACCAAATCTGAGAGCTGGACTTTATCAAGGGAAGAAAAATCATAATTTCTAGTCAACTCCTTGGAATTATACCTTGACCTATGATTAAATAAATGGTGTCAATGATATGAAATTTTGTTTTCAAGTGCAGTATATAAGCATACAAGCAGAACCGCATAGCCGTTGTCTAACACATCCACTAAACGTACTTGTGATCTTCATGAGAAATCTTTTGTAAGGAGCCAATAACAGATTCAAATTTGTCCTTTGTTAGTAAAGCACATACAACATCACCCACAGCAACAGCACTTATGGAACCAATGTGTTCACCATAAAGGGCCCATTCACCAAAATAGCTTCCCTCAGGCTTCTCTATTGATAGTTCTCTTCTGCTCTGTACATCATCTTCATTTTGGGTTTCAGGCTTGAGGCTGTAGGCATTTGGACTCATTAATAAATCAGAATCAAAAGTGATTTTTACTTGTCCCTTCTGTATAATGTACAATGCAAGGATTTCATTCTGCAATGACATACTGAAGATCATTAAGAAAAGAAGAGAGAATAAATGGATAAAAGCAAACAAGCAAAAG
Organism: Macrotyloma uniflorum; assembly: GCA_016859785.1. Classification (NCBI taxonomy): domain Eukaryota; kingdom Viridiplantae; phylum Streptophyta; class Magnoliopsida; order Fabales; family Fabaceae; genus Macrotyloma; species Macrotyloma uniflorum. Next base: position 1,994,424 of record BDMB01000030.1, read on the forward strand.
CTTACTTTGTCTACTATTGTCTGCCCATCTGAGAAGGAAACTTCAGAAAGGGAGTCAGAAATCTGACTGAGTTGTAAAATTGATAACCTTGAGAGAAGATCTACAGACCGAAGCAACTTCAATGATGATAAGTTAGAAAATTCTGACATTAAAATCCCACGAAAATCTTCTCGTTTTAAAGCCCAAAGAGTTCCTTTTGTTACAGCACGTACAGAAGCCTGGAGTGGTTTATTGTACCTGTAATGCCATTTTGGGAAAAACAAAATGTTAAATCTGCAAGGCGAAAAACTAATATTGTCGTGGCAGCTACTTGTGAAAGAAGAATAAGAAAAACGTAAAATGACTTTAAATACAAAAACAACAACAAACTAAGCCTTGTGGCAAGGCACCCCATAAAAAAGACTTCACATATTTCCAACAAAAAATATAGGAAAACTGCCAATGCTAAGTTCTTAACACTGAGTTGAGAAATTTGTATAATACTTTTATATTCTGGAAAAATGCAATTATAGTTGAACTTCATATGCCTGTCTGGATAACAGTCCTAAAAAATAAAACTAATAACTAACCTAGAGGAAACTTCAATGGCTAGATATTTCTCATGCCAAAAAGAACTACTTCAGTTGAGTAGAAGAAGGAAGACAAGAGGCTAAAATGTATGATTGAGTGACTTACATTAGAGCAAGTTCTCCAAAACATGATAGTTTCTCAGCTGTGTAGCGCTGCAAAACCCTAGGTACGTCCCCTTCTTTTTCTTCCTGACATAGTAAAAAAATGTTGAGCAAGATTATTTAACTACTAGGCTCCTCCTTCTTTTCTTCCGGAACAAGTCTCATTAACAATACAGAAACAAACACAATATATTAGAAAAGACTAGGTACAGGCAACAATCATTACATGACTGAAGAACTTCAAAACATGATTTCATCTTGACTATACCCAGGGAAAAGCCAATTATAAGAGCTGAAATGATGGACGGGGGTTTCAAAATAACATAAAGCAGGTTTAAGAAAGAGGTTAAATCTTGGAACTTTATCATGAATGAAAAATTACTAGCTCGGAAAGCTGAAAAGAAGATTTTAAAGCTGTAGGTGCCACAACCCTTGCCTTTGCCTCAGGCTAGTATAATTTTCAATATTTGCCTAAGAGAATATCTGTGGAGCCATCGCAAATCAATAAAGCAATCACAAGACAAAGTTTATAAACCTGAGTGGCCAAGACCTCAAATTCTCCACTACCAACAACATAAAAACAGTCACCTTCACCACCCTGCAAAGTATAACTTTTGTCACAACTGTGCAATTATAAATATAACCAAAGGCAACATAAAGAGAAATTTTTACAAGATCTAAAGGCATGTTCCATTCAAGAATAGTAAACTTCACTTTCTGCCCCAGAAATCTACAATATCCCCAGATTGGACTGTGTGCAACTCAAGAATTTTCAAGTTTGAACTAGAAAACTGACCTGTTTGACTATAATATCCCCAGGTTCGACCTCCACTCTTTGCATGCAATCCAATAAAACATGACTCTGAGAATCGGTAAGTTTTCGGAAGAGAAAATGGTCGTGCAATGCCTGTTCTATGTGTGCCTGTGGCATATGAAGATGAAGCATCACCAAAGGTTCACAATAATTGAACTTGTCAGTGGGAGAAACTAAAATGACGACTTTACAATAGCATACCAATGTTGTTATCAATGTAAATAGAAAAATGAAAAATAGAAGAGCTAAATCAATTGAAAAAGCAAAAGATGAATTGGGGGTTTACTTCTTCTTCCCATGTCTTTCTATGGGCTGAAGATGGAGGAACCCAAGTTTGCCCATTTTCTAGAGAATTTTCAAGTGCTCGGAGACGTGCCCTAGACAAGTCATGTCTTACACGATGGTTTCTAGCACTCCAGCCAAAGGTGGAAGGGGATTCTGAACCTGTCACCTCTACAACTTGAGGCACAGGGTTTCGCAAAACATCACCATAACTAGCTGACTGACCAACAGTTGACTAATTCGAAAGATTAGATCAGTTACTAACAACAAACACGGGGAAATAAATGTGATAATTTCTAGGAATAATATAAATGAATAGAAGCAGGACAAAAAAAGGAAGAGTACCATACTTCAGTTAGCCCATTTACATGTACAATGATGACTGTAATGTCATCTGTACGAGTTTCATACTGCAGCCAGAGTCGATAAGATTCTGCCACAATTGCAGCACAAGCATCACGAGGATCTTTGAATTTTGCAACCTGGAAACATAGTGGCAAGAGACAAAAATACTTGACTTAAATAGGATGTTACAACCTATCTAGGTTTAAATTTGCTTTAAATTAAATTCACAAAACCTAGTTCCATGATCAAATGCATATGGTTGCCATTTACATGTATCATTATCAGAAATCTGTACGGATTAGCTTCATGATTTAATTTAGACTTTGGAAAGATAGTTCCAAGGTCATTGATACATCGACCTAGTTTCAACATAGAAATTTCTGACCAAGCTTCCAGGAATGAAGACATATCCTAGTACAATATCACATCAACTGGACAGCCTGACAATACCATACCCCAAAAAAATCTGATTTTTTTTAATATCCTTATTAGATAAAAAATTATTAGATAAACCGACACTTTCAAGGGACTGAATTACGTATGACGCAATTAAATAGTTCGCGTCTCAAAATTAGGCTTCAATTAATTCTTTCACTTTTTAACTACTAGGGTTAATTACAGACAGGATTTGACACAAAATTGATTATTTCACTAATAACAGAATATTAAAATTTGAAACTCAAACCAATAAAATTTTAATGTTTGGCAGGACTATTGCAGTCGCATAGCGCCCTTCTAAAAACTATTTCTCATTAAAATCAACTTCAGTCACAAATTGTGAGCTTGGTTTCAATTGGATAGTATTCTTGCAATTCTACAAATTCAAATCTTGCTTGAAACAGAAAAACAGCTTCATAATGAAAAGACTATTTCCCCCCTCCCATTTTGTAAAATATATATAAAAAATCTGTTTTGGTGAATTATCATCAAAGTGACTATTACAAACAATACTCCCCCAAAAAATTTTCCTTATTAAATAAAGGTTGAAGAGTAGAAGGAATAATAGAGTGGTTTGGAACTGTGTTTTCTGAAGCTAAGGTTTGGCTGGAGTATAAATTCAATTTCCAGAAATCCAGACCTATTAGCTGTTAATTTCCTTCCCTACACCCTTTATGAAAATCTCTGTTTCTTTTAACTTCCATGTGTCTTTATGCACAGGAGTGAATTTGAATTTTCTGTCAAAATGTCCCGAGTTGCATAGGTTGGGTGTCCTAATTTTCAGAAAGATTCCTAATCCCTAATTCCCGATTCTAATTCCAAATATGAGAGAGACGCAATAACCAACATTAATTGTGGCAGATCGTGATTGCTACTGAAACGAAAAAATAACCTTGCCACCAACTTCTTTAGTACACATAAAAGCAAATTTCAACACCAGAAACCCCCAAAAATAGAGAGAAAAGAATATATGCCTTTGCATAAGAATAAAGCTGCCTTAAAAGAAAAGCGAGGGACATAAGAATAAAAGAGATCTACCATACCATTTCAACCACAGTCTGGCTAGAGAGAAACTCAAACACCCCATCACTAGCAAGAACAAAGAAAGGGTGATCCTGCGTGAGCTCAAACACAACAATCTCAGGATTCGCCACAACCCCAATAGTCTCCGCAATAGAATCACCAATGCTCCTGGTGAAAGCCGTCCCTGGGTACATCCCATTGGGCACCCACAACCTCGGAGGGTCACCATCATCACTCTCCTCAGTGCCCCAACACTGCACATCAGGGTTCTTCAACCCCTCAATCTGATCCAAAGTAAGAACCCTCGCCCCACAGAGCTTCACCCTCTCAAGCTCATCACTCCTAAATGGCGTCTGATCAATCGACAAATCAACGGCCACAACTTCCTTCCCTCTCCTCTCCGCGATCACCGCCCTCGAGTCGCCGGAATTCGCCACGTATATCGTCCTCCCCCTCACCAGCACCGTGATCGCCGTCGTCCCGCTCATGCTGTCATCCAAAATATCAGCATGAAGCTGCGAATTCGTCGCCAAAAACGCCGCATGACAAGCCTCAACAGGATCACCACGGAATTTGGAGTTCCTGAGCAAATTCTCACACAATTTCCGCTTCACGAACTGCGAGCACTGAGCTCCAAACTCGCCATGCCCGTCGAAGACACCAAAAAAGTGGTCGTTAGGGTTCGTACCTGTCGAGATAAAAACCCTCTCACACAATGAGCATCAAAGAACACAACACACAAAGCCACTCCACTAACAGAAGCAACGAAAGCCACAAATAGAAACAGCTGAATACACAAATTCTACAAGAACAGTACCGAAAGGTGTGTGGATGCAGAAACTGTCCTGGTTAGCTTTATCGAGAGCATCCGGGTAGTAACCTCGCTGAGACAAGAAGGAATACCGCAATTCGAAGTTTCCAGAAGGGACTTTGACGATTCGTGAACCGTCCGGCGGAAGGAACTGAGCTGAAACCCTAGCAAGTCTTCGGATTCCAGCTTCGGAGTCTCGCGTGATGCTGAGTTGGTTGAGTTGGTCTCTGATTTCGCCTTCTTCAACGTCGGAAGAGCTGGGGGAGAAATTGGCGACTTCGCCGACGTCGGTGGTTCTTGCTATGGGGTCTCCGTTGATGCTGGAGCCTCTGCAGTTGTCGCCTATGCACACTCGTGAGTAAATGCAACCCATGGAGAGAAAAAGAAGAAGAAGAAGAAATTTTGAGCAAACCCAGATGCTAAATTTGGCATCAAGAGGTTGGAGGAGAGAGAGAGAGTGGTGTGGGCAACTAAAGTTGTGTCCTAATCTGAAATCTCAATTATTAGGATGAAGGAATTTCCGAGGTGGGAGAGCCACAAATTGTTTGCAATAAATGAGCATGAAGCATGATGAATGATGATGCACTTGGGAAATTAATGGTCAGTGGTAGTAGTAATTAAAAAATTGTGTGTTTGTGGAGAAATTAGTGAAAATGGGATTTTTCGGGTCTTGTTATTTGTTTTGTTTAAAATGGATGTTACTCAATGGAGTTTAGTGGTTGATGTGGGTGTGGTGTGGTGTGATGTGGTGTGGCATGGTGTGGCATGAAATGGTATTTGGATATGGGAAAAATGGTGTGGGTTGGGTTAAAAGAGAAAGTCAAAAGAAGAGAAAAGGGGAATTGATGAGCAGAGCAATTTTGGAAAGGAGCGAAGAGAAGTGTTACACTAGAAGTAGCAGAAGGGGTTAGTTTTGAACAAGTGTGACTCAGTTTTGAATTCATCACTGGTTTTGATTTGATTTGATTACAATACTTGGTGTTCAATTTTTAGTATTTAATTAATAGTGGATGAGGATGTGAGAGAGTGAAGAGTGTGTGGAGAGGGTGTGAGTGCATGTGATGTGTAAGGTGAGAGTGAGTGAGTGAGTCACAGGTTTCAAATCCAAGCTAATTTTCAAAAGGAACAGTTTAATTTCAATGTAACTTTTCTTCATTACCTAACACTAATTTTGTTTGATTTAATGAAACAAGATATACTAATAGTAATTGAAACAGTTGCAATTGAAATAAACTGAAAATAATGATGATTGCAGCAATACAGAGTAGCAAAAAGCGAAAATTTAGTTATCATGACAATGAATTTTGAGTTGTATGATTGAGCAACTTTTGTAGGGTCATTAATTGATGGTTTCAGTGACAGAGTTGTTATTTTTTCATCATGGTCGATCTGCAATGAATCATAACCCCTTCTTACAATATCTGCAAAGTGCTGCATACACACAACCTGCATGATTGTTCCTGATTCAAGGATCTTCTGATTATGCCACTCACAATGCATGAGCAAGGTTGCATGTGAATCCAGAATTTACTGTGAAGCTTTGGTAGCAGATTCAACTAATAACAAAAACTAGCAAATTACAATAAGGTAAACTGATACAAATATAGTAAAGTTTAAAGCATTTAAGAACAAATTGGAGAGATTAGAAGCTTAAACATGGAAGGTTGAAATTGAGAAGTATATTTTGTTTGAGCATAGAAGAATGGATATTTAAGAAGTATGGTATGAAGGCCCATTCACATCCACAATGATTCCTTATGACACATCAATTCCTTTTCTAGTTTCTTAGGTGGTCCTCACTCCCTTTTCTCTCTTTCTTCTTCTAACCTTAATGCACATCCATTTATCTATCAAAAATCATCATTGGTCACTTTTTGGGGCATGAAAGATCCTCTTGAATCAATTTAATTCATACAAATAATGGTAATTCAATTGAAAAAGTGGCTTCTTATTATAGTACAAATTATAAAAGTCAATGTCACCCCCACATTATAATCTAATAACCTTCAAATTTAATATTTATACATCTATTTATTCTAATAATTTTGATATATATATATATATATATATATATATATATATCTTCCTTTTTTTTCTCACTCATTCATCCACCAAAGTCACATCAGCTTTAGACAAAACTCATCTCACACACCGTCCTCCATTAATTAGCTTCGACAAGATCCATTAGCTTTACTCTACAAAACTAAATGAAATAATGAAATATCACATTAGGTTTATACATAAAAGCAAATTAAATTTTAATTTACTTTTGGTTCTATTAAAATTTTTATATTTGGTTTTCATTTTCCTTTTTCTTAAGTCCAATTTTCTTGCTTTCCCATATTATTATATTCATCTTGATGTCACACGAGTAGTAATTTTTGAAGACACAATGTGAAATAGTAATAAATAAGCATTTCTAATGTTTTTTAATTATTATAATTTTAGGGTTTTTAATTTTTCGGTCGAACTTCAATACCCTTCAATAGTAATAAATTATATTTATATTTCTCATTTATTTCATTTACAATAAAATCCTTTAAAGCAGTGTATGTGTAATATATATAAAAAGAAAAGTATCTATATATATATATATATATATATAATATTTTTAAAATAAAAAATAAATTTATCTAAAATTTAAAAAAAAATGAAATTTCAATGTAATTTGAGAAAATTTTAAATAGTAAATAATTTAATATTTTTTTAGAGTCATAGAGTCTCTATGCATCTTATTGGACTATAATGAAATGCTTGTAGAGTTAAGTTTGGCCCAATCCAGAAGTGAGTAAAGCTTGGCCCAATCCAGAGGACTTCTGCTATAGAATCTAGATTTGTTAATTGTTGTAATAAACTTAAGAAACTACTTCTGCAAATACATATAAAATTTTGCAGAAGACACATTAACATAGAAGGAGAAAACCAAAACAGAACCAGAGAAGATGATTATAGAAATATAGAGTTTTCTTCTTATTAATACATCTTCAGAGATAAAATGACATAAACCTTCTATTGAGGACTAAAAAACAGAAAAACTAACAGAAGCAAACAAGACAAATATATGCTTAACCACCATAAGATAGAAGCTAGAACATCAAATCAAGTCAAAGAAATTGAACAACAATGAAATCATCAAAGAGGTAAATCACTACATAGTTGGTGTGCATTAGAAGAAAAACTTCAAGAAGAAGTATAATATGTTGAAATAGATCATCATCAATTACAAAAAAGAAACTAGAACCATACCTAGTAGAGCTTCCAAAGGGTGTATCAAAGGCTGGTTTGAGTGATACACTATTGCAACACAAGAACTAAGAGAAGCTAGATCCATTCCTTGGACACAATGAAGCATATATTATACTTAGACCTGGAGAAAGAATCCAAAGGCAAGATCAGTGAAGACCACCATTGAAGCTGAGAAGAAAATCAACAAGGAGAAACAGTGAGATAGTAGTGTGGTCAGTCATGTAGGCAAAAGGCAAATGAACAAATTGAAAGGGATTTGCTGGCAAAAAGGAAAAGAGAATATGTAATGGATCCAGCTGCAGGTTCTGGAATGAAACCATCTACAAAGTCATATTTGGTCATCAAGAAGTGTCATTTTGATCGCCTTCTTCCAAGAACTCCACATAAAGAAACAGTAAACCGAGATTATCAGAAGAACAAATGTATAAAGGATTGAATTCATCCATGGTAATCAAGGGGAAAAACCAGAAAATTATGAGATGAAAGCAGAAGAATCACTGATACCATATTAGATGAGGAAGAAGTAAAAGAATTGACTGGATAAAAATAATGTTTACAGAGAATAGAGTTATATACATCAACTCCACATAACAACTTACTACCAAAAACTGCACAAATCTGACCAGAATAACATATTGTATCTCATTCTAATATTATCTAATTCAAATATCTAATCATATTATCTAATTCTAATAAAAGGAGAAAAACCTTTTTTATCAATTCGTGAGGCAGAAGAATGTGGTTCTCCATGCTCTTTCATCTTACCAAGAATGTCCTCTACAGTTATTAACTTGATTGGACTTGAATCTTGATCTGAAAGAAACAAAATCCTGCATTCTCTGAACAAAATTTGGTGCAATGGAACTCAAGAGGAAAAAAATAGTACTTATTCTCCACCTTAGACTCTACAACAAAATGGGGAAACCAAAATTAATGCGAAGGTTTGAAAGAAAAGAATGAGAGTAAAAAGAGAAAATAAATCTCTTTAAAATGGATGGTATTGCTATGATAACATATAGAAAAACATGATCATAGAAAAAAAAGAGAAGAAAATCAAAACAGAACTACAGAATATGATGTTATTTGTTAGAAGGAAAAACTGACAAGAACAACAATAACATTCGACCCACCAAGAAATTAATAACCATACATTCAACAATAAATTAATAGCAATAATAATAATAAAAAGAAAAACAGTAATGCTATACCTAGAAAAACTGAAACGAACAACAAGAATTAACATTGAACCCATGAAGAAAATCAAACCATAACACTGAGTAAATCATTACAGTTCCCTAATTCCATAAGGTTCTTCTGCAACAACATTTGGTGCAATTGCACAACATGAAACTGACATGCACTACGAGGATTCCTCTTGTTTATTGTTTATTACCTCAAATCACCTTCTTGTATGTAACAGCAAAAGATAACTTGTCGGTTATTCCATGGCGAAAGGTGCGAATGGCGACTAAATCATTCTCTTTCAAGCCATGTTGGTTGCAGAAACCGAACCATCCTCGGTTAAGCACATAGTAAGGGCTTGAACCTTTCACCCATTTCTTGAGCATCATCTCGAATTCGTGGCCACCCTTATCATACACGTTCACTTGGATCCCTTCTATAACATCTTCATCTTTGAGGTACCCTAAAAGAATATCTTCAAAGGGAGACACACGCAAGAACAGGTTCCACTTGTCATTGCTCAGTTCAGCCCAATACGGCATGCTCAACTCGCAATCTTTCACAATTCCAACATTAATGATGAACTCCAGTTGCTGCTCTTCCTGAATTACACTCACCTTTCTCACATTATTCTCTTCACCTTCTTTAGGAACTTGTTCATCATCAACCATGATAATGTCTTCAATCACAACATTCTCTGGAGTTGATGAGCTATCTGCCATTGCTTTTTCTGCGTTACAAGAACAAGGAAGAACACAATAATCTTGAAAATCTTTCTCTTTTCTGAGAATAACTCTTCTCAAGGATAAACCAGGAGTTTTTGCTTGTTGTATAAGGTTAGGGCAAAGTGGCACTGTATATACTACACTCTTCACTAGCATCACTCAATTCTCTGACTCATGAATGACAAGGTACAATAATCTTATTGTCTTAGGATGTTTAGAAACAAATGTATAAAAATCATTACACAAGGATAAAAAAGAGAAAAAAAATTAGGAAAAAAACAAAATAAAATCTAATTGATTGTGGTAGAATCCATGATATATTGCTTTTAATTAATTCCTAACTATATGCATGAAAACATGCAAAAGATTACATAAAATATTGAAAGAAAGATTACAGCTATTTCCTTGCTGGAATAATCATTAGTGATGATGTGTTGTTCTTGTATATTTTCCAACCTCTAGATATATTTTTTTAGAATTTTTTTTTTTTGCTTTTAAAAAATAAAAAATATATATTTTATTAGTTTATCTTACAAACTCAATTTCTTTAAAACTAATAGAAAAAATTATATGCAAATTAAATTTAGGTACTTTAAGTAATTTATCAAATTTGATCATTTAAAATAATTGTATGAAATATAAGATTTGATTTTTATTTTAAATTTTTTACGTGTCAACTATTTTAAGATTCCTTTTAATTATATAAAATAGAAAAAGATTACAAAACAATACATGTTGAGTTTAATTATTAAATAGTATGCAAGATTATCAAATAAAGAATTAGTAAATGTTAAAGATCATATAATTACCAAATATATTATAACAAATCACTTTTGTTTAATTAATGTGAATAAACTAATCAGTTTAAACGAGAAAAAATATCAATTAATCCACATTACCAAATTAAAAAAAGTTTCATTGAGACTCATAAGTCAAGTAAGTTGTGGGTTAAATAGAACATTTACAAAAAATTTCCTACACCAAACTATTTACCTAAATATTAAATGTAAAAATATTTTTTCATTAAAGAAATTATTTTTAATTTCTTTTCTACCTTTCGTAACAGAATAATATTTGTAAATTTAATTATTTTTATAAAAATAATAAATTTATTTAATTTGTAGAAAAAACTATTAAAAAATTTAACTAAAATTTATTTAAACAAACTTAATTAGTTTAAAGATTAAAGAAATTTGATTCAAAACTTTAATATTTTGTTTATTATATTTTTTTTATATATAAATCCAGAATTCTTCTGCTTTTTACCTCATTGCTACGATAATATTTTTAAAATTTTAATTAAATAAATGAGTTTATTAAGTATAAAATTTTAGGTTTTTATATAAAGATCGTGCAAAATAAAATTTTTATAGAGCAGGTTAAATACAAAACAAGTTTAAGTGTATTCTTACTTTAACAAATTTATTAAGTCGATTTATCGTGAATTAAGGGAATTTCTATCTTTTAAAATCAACATACTTTTTTTTGTTAAGAATTCACTTAACAATTTTTAAAATGCTTAGTAGATATTTTTTAAAAGAAATTTACTCAATAAATTAAAATCCATTAAGGAAAATTTAGGATAGAGGTTCTTCACTTGAATTTTATTTTGAGTTGAACGAAATTATCTTATTTTTTACTTTTAAAGTTCTAAATTAATATTATTTAAATAAATTATTATAATAATAGTGGTTGAATTTTTATGTATTTCTAAATTAACATTTTTAATTAAATTGATGATTATTTTATATTATTTTTATGTATCTTTAAAAATGAAAATTTGTTAAATTTAATTATTATGTTGTAGGATTTTTTTATTAGTAAATTTATTTAAATTTGTATGATTGAAAGTAAATTATTATTTTAAATAGTTAATTGATGTAAATTGAAAAAAAAAAATAATGTGTTAATATGAATAAAATAATAATTTAGATGATACAAATTTGTGATTTAAAAATTAGGTATGTAATATATAAAATTAATTATAATTAAAAAGTTATAATAACGTGATAATATATAATTAATTTTGAGTAAAAATTTATAATACCATTATGGTACTTAAAATATCAAATTTTAAAATTATATCATCTAATATCTTTAAAAAAATGTGTAGATAAATTAAAAATAAGGACAGTGCAAATGAGATATTAACGAGTTGTGATTTTGGTGAGGTATAATTTTTTAACTGTATTAAATTTTTTTTTAATTTATTTTTCATAATATATAAATATTTCACGAGAAAGAAATTGTACAAGTAATTTTGTAAGAAATTATATAATAAAAAGAATTAAGTTTGCAAAGTATTCCTATTTTATGATATTTTAGTCCAAATCTATTCTAAGTGGTATGAAAAGAAAAATTATATTCTATTTGAAAATGTATTTAACTTATATTATAAGTGGAAATATAAATGTTTTATAACTTGTTTACACATATTCTTATAAAATTACAAATAATTATGGTACTTATTTTATATCATACAAATATTTTTATAAAATTTACACATAATTTGTTTATTATTTATTAATTTACCAAAAAATTGACTGATACCCAATAAAATTTAAAGATAGAGTACAATCTGCATAAATAATTATAAATAATTACTCACAATCATTTCCGTTAACTCCTTTACACCTCTTCATGATATGCTTTAATTAACATTTAATGAATATTATACAAATTATATAAATTTAAAGAAAAAAATAATACTTAAACGTACATTATATGTTAATATATTATTATTATTGAAAATACAATACAGATACGTATTTATATTTTTATTTTTACTATAATAAAAATTTATTAATATAATTAAAAATTTTAGTTGTTAAAGATTATAAAGAATATTTAAAATAAAAAATAATTATAAAAAAAACTAGTGATTTGACTCATGATAGGGATTTTGCAAGAATCTTTGATACTATTATAAAGAACCAAGAACATAGTATATACAAAATTGGGTAATATAATTAAGAAAGTGATTGAAAAAAAAACCCTAATTACCTCATTCTTCTGAAAGTAACAAGCAAAGATAAAATGTCAGTTATGGCATGGCGAAACACACGCAGAGCTATGAGATCGTCTTCCCTCAAACCATGTTGATTGCAGAAACTGAACCACCCTCTGTTCAGAACGTAGAACTTGTTCGAATCGTTCACCCATTTCTTCAGCATCATTTCGAATTCATGCCCTCCTTTGTCGTACACGTTCACTTGAAACCCTTCTCTCACATCTTCTTCTTCCTTCAAGAACCCTATTACAGTTTCTTCAAACCCTAGCAATGGCAAGAACAGGTTCCACTTGTCATTGCTCAATTGCACCCAATACGGCAAACTCAATTCGCAATCTTTCACCATTCCTGCGTTCATTATGAACTCCAGCTGCACCTCGTCGTTGAATTGGATTTCCTTTGCCGAATTCGATGAACTCCCCGCCATCGTTTTTTCCGCAGAGGAACTTGATTCTTGGTGGGGTTTTAGGGTTTTGTTGATGAACTACGGAATGTAATGGATATGACCGAAACTAATAACTAATTGCTTTTTATTGCGTAAATCATTCGAATTCTTAATTTCAAAATTTTAAAATGTTTAAATTTTAAGACATTATTTTGTTTTTAAATTTTGTTTAAATTTAAGGAATTTTTTTTAACTCTAAAAATAAGAATGGATTTAAATTTAAAGTATTATTTTTATTTTAAATATTTATTTCTCTTTTATGATTAGGATATAACGTTTATAGATAGAAATTTTTTTATTAATTACCTTCTGGTGCTGACTTGTATTATATATGAATAAAACAAGTTACAACTCAATTAAATATTTTGTCTTGGATATTTAAAATGTATGAATCAAATTTAATTAAACCTAGTCAATTTTTTTAATTGAGTTCGATATTTTAAATATATGCATTAAATTTAATTAAATCTAATTAAACCTAATTTTTATTAAATTGAGTATTGGGTTTTAATATTAATCTTATAAAACTACCCACCATAAAATTTATTATAAAAAATATAATCTTATTTAAAAATAAATAAATAATCATTAAAACTTTATTTATATATATATATATTATTTATATGATAAAATATACATTTTATATAATAGTTATAAATAATATTTGAAATTAATGTAATTAAATTTTCTTGAATAATTTTTATACAATAATTATTATTTCATTAATTTATTAATTATTACTTTTAAAAAACTATTAATTTATTTTTAAAAAAATCAAATATACTTTTTACACAATAATTATAAACAATATTACTTTAATATAATTAAATATTTTTCATTTATCTTCATATAATATTAAGTATTTCATTAATTTATTAATTATTATCGTTATCAATTTTGAATTAATTTGTATATTATTAGTTTAAATTTTTTAAACAAATTAATAATTTTTAATATTAATAATAATAATAATTAATATATTAATAGAATAATTAATATAATATAAAAAATTAATAATATTAAACTTAAATATTATTTATAATTCTTGTATAAAAACATAATTAACACTTTTTAAAATAAATTAATGATTTTTTTAACATTAATGATTAATAAATTAATAAAATAATTATTATTGTATAAAAAAATATTTTCCTTTTATTTATAATTGATGATAACTCTTATAGTTTTATTTCTTATACAATAGAAAAGTAAATCTTATTAATTAAATAAATAAATAAAAAACATCAACGTATGTTAATTGATTCTCTAACATTTTATTCATTAATAAAAGTAAACATAGTAACTCAACACCTAGTACAAACATACATACAAAATCAAATATATTCACAATTAGGTTGATGTATAAATTCATCAAGATTCTTTGAATAAGAATGAATTAATGTGTTTTCTAATACTATCTTATTATCTTGTATTCAAATTATACTTCAATAATAATTTTTTTGACCTATAAAAAGAAAGTTATCTTTAGAAAATTTAACGTAATGAATTTCTTTAACAATTATATGCAATCAACAATTATTAAAGATGTTTTCTAATATTTGTATATGTATTTTTTTATTAGAAGTTGTAAAATAATAACTTTCAAATTTGAAATTATCATATTTAGCTATTGATTAGTGGCTTGAGAAATAAATTTTCTAATATTTTTCATATCATTTGATTTGACGACTTTTCATTTAATTTTAAGTTCTCAATTCAGGTTTCATATTTAATATAGTTGATTGCATTCATTGATTTTACAACTTCATAAATTTTAGAATGTGATAATAGTCAAGTGTTCTGATATATATTTCAATATATTTAATATTTAATATTTAATAAATTATTTATTCATGTTTTACTTGATTTTAGACCTTCTCCTAAATTTGAACTTTGACTTCCAATCATGGAATTCAAAAATAGGATTACTATCAAAGCATGAATCCTCTGCAACACGTTCATGAAGAGGGAAAGTCTCAATCCTAAAAAAAGACCTAGGAAATTTTCTTAAGAACATAAGAACTCAGTAGTTTATTAAAGAAAACATAAGATTTAGGGAAGTTTTCCTAAAAACATAGTATCCACGAAGTTTATGTCAAAAAACATAAAACCTGGGTAGTTTTTCTTAAAAACAAAGGCAGTTTAGGTTAGAAAACATAAATCCTTGGAAAAATTCTTTAAAACACAAGACCAGCATTTTACATACAAAAAAAAGTGCAGCTAGGGTTTTCTTAAAAAACAAGACTTTGGCTGTTTACATAAAAAAAAACGTAATACCTGAGTAGTTTTCTTAAAAACATGATCTAAGCAGATTATATCAAGAAACTACAATTTCTAAGAAAAGAAAACCACTTTAAACTAAAGAATTTTATATTCTCCTAAACTAAGGTTGAACAATATATATGTTAAATACCACTTTGTTTTGTCTCTTTTTAAGTCTCATTTATCAGTTTTTTGGTTTGGTGATGAAACAATGTCATGCATCATGTCTTAGATGTGTTGTTCTAAACTAACTTATCACTATATATCAAGCCATTTTCTAATGTCTTTTGAGATTTCATTACATTAGCGAGCACACTATCCATTGTCTGGTTTTTGTTTCATTCTTACCAAGAATATACCTCTTAACTACTTCTTCTGATATGAGTTTTTCTCTCAACAAAATCTTTTCCAGAACAATCATAAAAAACTGACCAATGAAGAAACTAATAAGCATAGACATGTGGTTGGAATGAAAATCGATAAAACAATCACATTTCAGTTCTTTTATTCATTGAGCTTTTCTGTAACAACTCTGATACAAATAAGCATTTTTATTACTAAAGAGCCACATGGAGCTTATGAACAAACTGTAAAATGTGCATTGCAGAGACCCTTATGCACCTTAATATCCTTCCTGTTTCTTACCTCATTTTTGTGTAAGTAACAACGAAGGATAACTTATCAGTTATTGCATGGCGAAAAGTTCGCAATGCAACAACATCGTTTTCCTGCAAGCACTTTTGGTCACAGAAATTGAACCACCCTCGATTCAGCACATAGTAAGTGGTGGAATCTTTGTCAAATTTCTTGAGCATCATTGGGAACTCATGTCCCCCTTTGTCATACACGGTCACTGGGAGTCCCTCATTGACATCTTCTCCCTCCTTCAGGAACTGCAAGAGGATATCTTCGAAGTAGGGCACACGCAGGAACAGGTTCCACTTGTCATTGGTCAATCTTGCCCTATATGGCATGCTCAACTCAGAGTCTTTCACATGGCCAACGTTGAACACGAACTCCAGCTGCAACTCGTCCTTGTACAGAAACTCTCTCTCAGATTCTTTCTCTTCAGCAATGTTTTTTCCCTTCTCTGCATCATCTGATGACCCCGCCATTGTCTTCTTGGAGGAACACAAATGTTAGCTAGGTGCAATGTGTAGGTTTATGGCACATTAGCAATACATATATATAGATATATATATACATATATATATGTATATACATGACATGATGTACGTATACCAACCACACCAGACCTCTCACTTCCACTGTCTGATCAATCTTGTCATTGGTATATTCTGATTCAGCCACCTGATATGCAATTTTCCTTATCAGGTTAGAAAATCTTGAGGCATATGTGTATTCTGCAGAAAATAAGTAACAGTCAAATTTTAAACTATGCATGTATTAATGAGTGATTTTGCCATATTGGGGTTATAAGTGTTGACCAACCTTCTAAATAGTCACTGTGATGCATGAATTGTCATTCTAAAAAGTTTGAAACTATACACAACCCTAATTAATTGAGAACAAAATGAGTTTTACAGTAGAAATTTTACATTTTAATGTCATACTTCTGCAACATTGTTCTCTATAGTAATTCATTCAATCGCATGTAAAAAATAAAAAGTAATTCATTCAATCACCTGTAACATAGATCTCATATGGAGATCTCAAATTGCATTTATTTTGAAACGTTATTTTGACAATGACGACAAATAATAATTAAAGTGCATGCATTTAGAAGAGTCAAATATTAATTTAATGTTTTTCTTAAGGTAATCATTTATGTTTTTAATATTTCTTTCAATAAAATTTAATGTTTGTAAAACTATTTGTTTTGAGATTCATATAGTTTTTTTTAACTCATTTAATTTTAAAGTTTTCATCTAGAAGTCATATAATAAAAAAAACACATAACGTCTACCTGCATTTATTACTCTTTAAAAAATTTTAATTAAATACATTTTATTTTCTTATATTAATAGTTTTTTTTTGTATAATTAAACCATGTCATTATTATTATTATCAAAAGTATGTGAAAATGTTATTATGCATTTCAAAAAGTGAATTTTAATTAATGAAATATAATTCCTAATTTTATGAAGCTAAAATTGTAAGTTTAGAAGAAAATTAAGTTTGAAAAGAATGCAGAAAACAATTCTGTGGAATTTTTAATTAAGGAAATAATATAGCAAGAATTTCTTAAAAATTGTTTACACCAAATTGAAAAAAAAAAAATCATAGAAAAAAAATCTATAAGAAAGACTTGCAAGTTGAATTCACGTTGTAAAAATTTTCCTTTACCAAAACAAGCATAAGTCAAGCATAAATGGGTTTGAAAAATGTACAGAAAAATGTTTTATAATCTATAAAGGTGTTATTAAATCAGTCAAAAGGAATAATGGTATCAAAATAAATAAATAAAATTAATGCAATATTAATATATTTTTTATATAATTATTATTATTATTAATATTATTATGTCCACTAGTTTAATAAATTTACGAGATGCAGGAAAAATCACCCTATATTCTAACAGAAGAAATATGATTTACAATCCAATGGGCATAAGATGGATATCAAATGAAAACTAACAATGCATATTTGTAAGTAATGGAAAATTTGCAATATATATATATTAGAAAAATAAAATTTGACATCTTTCCACTAAAGATAAGGTCAGCTGCACAGAGTGTGCTGGTGTGTGTCAACATGTTGTTCACTGCCATTGCAGTACAATTCTTCCTTATATCACTATGCAACCTTAAATATGAAAAGTTTTCCTACATTTTCGACAACGCAAAGCGACGTCGTTCTTTCATTTGGAACAGTGGCAACAACGTAATTATTTGCACTAGCCAGGATATATTATATTCTGCTTCTTTTGATCAACACATCACTACACTTCACAGCCAACTGAGAAACTATTGAACTGGCATTGCTTCAAGGTAATGTTCCTTGATTTTCCTTTTTCCGTGTTTTATGGTTAAAGGGTGTTTGGTTATGTTTGCAAAGTTGAAGTCTTTGTAGCTAGTACTGAAGATTTCTTCGAAATATGTTACTATTGCGCTTTCAATGGCTTGCTTTTGATTCAGTATCGGGGGAAGTTAACCGGTTGAGTTTTGCATGAAGTGGGTATCTTGGTTATAACCATGAAGTTGCGTCATGTGGCAATTAGAAGGTTGTTAATTGTAGGGGTGTTCGTAGTTGTGATAGTTGTTTTCCAATGTTGTTGGACAACATATTATTCTCTGCTAGATGCTGATGGGAGCTCAGTGGCATTCCCAGTTGAAGTTTCCATTTCTGGAAATTCAGAAAATGAGGGTGTGTATAGATCCACTACAAACAATGTCCTGGTTAATGTCACTTTTGCCTCTCATTCAAAAGAATATGCTTCTGAGAAAGAAGCTGATTTGGAATCTGATAGGGGCATAAATTCAAGAGAGGGACAAATCCCCAATAAGGGTTTTAAAGTGGGAAATCATGAAGATGGAATTGACAGTTTCACTCAAAGAAATGGAGAAATGGATCCCAAGCTGAAAGTTGGAGAAATGGATAACAAACGCAATATTCAACACAATGTGCAATTTGCAACACAAGGGATTCCTTCAGAGGACATTAAAATTCTAGATGCTGATTTGAGCACCTCTGATATGTTACTTGTTGTAAAAGAACCTCCAAATGCCAGTAGAATACAAAGTTTGGAAGCAGAACCACAACTGTTAAAATCTCCTTTGTCCATGTCGGATGGTGAACCTAAGATGGATACCTCATCAACCAGGAGTAAGTTGGTGTGGCCAATATCAATAACACAGATGAGCTCTTTACTTCAGAGCTTTAATTCTGCTTCTATGGTATGAATTTCAGCTTTGTGGTTCCAATTTGAGCCACTGTGGAATCTTTATGGGTCATAATTTTCATGTATTATGTATTGATGACAGAGGCCAAGGAAGTCTTCTCGACCGGACCGGGAACTCTTATCTGCAAAGTTAGAGATTGAAAATGCCCGTGTCATATCAAATTCTTCAGAACTTTATGCACCTATTTTCCTAAATGTTTCCAAGTTTTCAAGGTATTTTGGCAATTCCTCAATATTATAAATGTATAGTATAGGACTGTGTTATAAGTCTTATACTTTTATTCTTGTATTTTCACATATCAGTTGCAATCTGTCCTGTACTTTTTGGTTAGTAATGTTACTGTGATTGATTTGACTAGATTTGGAATTGCTATTATCAATTTAAAGAATTCATTTTTACTTTAATCCTATAAATTTAAGTATGCACATTCTCAGCAATAATATGAACAGCATTCCATCTATTGGCCTGGTGAAAACCCCCCACCCCCACCCTATTTTTTTCCCCTTTTAACCTGTTCATGCATGGGACTTCTTTCAGTAGATAACTAAAGCACATTTATGCATGTTTTTGTTCAGGAGTTACGAACTGATGGAGCGCAAGCTCAAAGTTTTTATCTATAGAGAGGGAGCGAAACCTATATTTCATCAACCAAAGATGAGAGGAATTTATGCCTCAGAGGGTTGGTTTATGAAATTGATGGAAGGAAATAAAAGGTTCATTGTGAAGGATCCCCGAAAAGCTCATTTATTTTACCTACCCTTCAGTTCACAAATACTAAGAGTTACACTTCCTAACCAGAAGCAGATGAAGCAATACCTTGAGAAATATGTGGAGTTAATTGCAGGAAGATATCGTTTCTGGAATAGAACTGATGGAGCTGACCATTTTCTTGTTGCTTGTCATGATTGGGTGTGCTTTCAATGCATCAATTTTATTTGTATTTATGTAACATTTTTACAGGATAGTGCTAGTAAATGTCTTTTAAGATGGCATCCTTCTGGAAAAATTGTTTTAAGCAAACAATAATATAACAATTCAGAAATTTGATCAAATCATACATCAGCCAAATATAGTTGAATTGATTATATCTCACCAATATAACTTGACACATGTACAAGTCATTTTAATCTGAGGACCTTGTTTATAGAATGATGTGGCTAAGTTATGCCATTGTTCGTAGTTGTCAAATACTTGTTCTGTTAAGTCAGGGAAGAATTATTTTTCATACCAGAAGTCCTATAACATCATCTATTTCCTGTGGTTTACACAATAGAATTTGTCAAATTCTAAGATAAATTTTCTCTTTCTGAAAATGTTGCATGTAGGGCTTATGTATCTGGTGAAAAGGGATAATGTCCGCATGCTATATTACTTCAAGTTGCTGAACTTGGATCTTTGTTGCAGCTTGAATTTTTTGCAATAATAACAAAGTTTGATGTACACAATTGCAGGCCTCCCAAATCACAAGGCAACCAATGAAAGGTTGTATCAGGTCTCTTTGTAATTCCAATGTTGCTAAAGGCTTCCAAATAGGGAAGGACACTACTCTACCTGTCACATATATACACTCTGCGATGGATCCACTAAGAAGATTTGTGGGGAAACCTCCTTCGGAAAGGTCTATTCTGGCTTTTTTTGCAGGAAGCATGCATGGTTATCTCCGTCCAATCCTGCTAAAACACTGGGAGAATAAAGAACCTGACATGAA
This sequence comes from Macrotyloma uniflorum, assembly GCA_016859785.1. NCBI lineage: Eukaryota > Viridiplantae > Streptophyta > Magnoliopsida > Fabales > Fabaceae > Macrotyloma > Macrotyloma uniflorum. Next base: position 2,015,249 of record BDMB01000030.1, read on the forward strand.
AATTTTTGGTCCAATGCCACGTGATTTGGAAGGTAAAAAATTGTATATGGAATACATGAATAGCAGCAAGTATTGCATATGTGCTAGGGGTTTCGAGGTTCACACCCCAAGAATAATTGAGGCCATTTTTTCTGAGTGTGTGCCAGTCATCATATCAGATAATTACGTGCCTCCTTTATTTGAGGTATTGAAGTGGGAAGCATTTTCTGTGTTTGTTCGTGAGAGGGATATCCCTAGTCTCAGAAACATACTTCTCTCAATCCCAGAAGAGAAGTACCTTGCACTGCATTTGGGAGTAAAGAAGGTTCAGCAGCACTTCCTGTGGCACAAAGTTCCTGTTAAGTATGACTTGTTTCACATGATTCTTCACGCAATATGGAACAATAGGCTCTCTCATATTAGACCCAGGTGATGATATCATTGATGTGAATAAGTTACCAGAAAATTAGTAGAATTCATCATGAAATACTACCCGAATGATGGCCTGAATAACTGGATAGCAAAAAGTTATTTCTCAAGTTTTCAATATGCTAGGAGGCTTATAAACCCAAGCTGCAACTATGGATTGCCACGCTGAACTTGAACCTCTTTATTCTCTTGGACTAAAAGCCTAAAATCATTTTGGATAATTGTAAATGATCTTTTGGACTGTTGTGAACATTTCCCAAATAATAATCAGTCTCAAAAAGTTTCTCTGTAAACCATGACATCACTATATTATCACTATATTTTTGCATGATGTCAACAATGCTACACTATGTTATTTGTTCTTACAGAAAATCTAATATCTTTGAGTCGAGCTCCTTGTCTGAAGTTAAGATATCTGATTACATAAAGTGAGAATGTGTCATCCACAAACTAATTACTTTTTTAAATTTATTTGTTGTGTTATATATTTTTTTTCATCAATTAGTACATTTTTTGTAATAAACTTGATAACAAACATATAGTATATTCATTCAAGTTTCTTGTGAAATGAAACCACATCCTTTTCCTTATGTGTTTGTTTAACAATGTAACCACATTATAATATTACAACAGTACTATGAACTAAGTTCATATCTGATCCAACAAATTTAGGAAAATTCGTTATAAAATAATAAAACAGAACAGTTTTTTCTGAGTTTATAAGTATCATAATTTACTGCTACTACATATTCATCACAGGGTTGGGCCATTAGCAGTTTTTGCCTTAACATGCAGAAAGTTCAACAGAAGCTTTGTGGCCAGTCCAAACATTGAAAGCAAATAGTGTTACTCATGAAAGGAACTAAACAGAATGGTTGGTTCAGCTAGATAAGAAAAAAATTGTCTTTTCATGTTAATTTTTTGGCTTGTACAGTATTCCGTAGAGTGTACAAACTACGGAATCATATCAGCCATGACTAATTCCATACGTACCCTGTTAGCATTTATTAATAGTACTAGAAGTTTTCAGCCATAGAATCATCACATTTTGTGGTAGTAAAGTTACAATCCAGTAGTATACAAGTGAAAATTACAATATGATAGATGGATAAAGAAGAAAAAAATCTGTAAATATGAAAAAGAAAATAGTTTAAAATGTTCTTGTCAGTGAAGTTGAATAGTTGAAAACATATTTGCTATCGTCCTTTTCAAGTGGCTGAATTGATCTCTGCATTCTGCATCAAAATTGTAAATAGATAAGTTCTTGAAATTTAAAAAATGCTTTCATGCCATTTTTAATGTATGAACTTTATAAATCATACTCTTAAACAAAATGTTATCTTCAATTTTAAGTCTTGATTTCTGTATTATCCAACCTGAATCAGTTAGTGATGTCATTTTGTGAGAGATTGAAGTTTCTTTTAACTTTACACAATGATCATATGTTTAAAAGAAAAAAGATGAAAGAACAGGGCCAGAAGAATTAGCATAGCTATGGCTATGGCTATTAGGTTGTACTGAGGGGAGGCCCTGTTCATGGTGGTGACTCAACTGGAGTTCCATGTGAATCATGATGGCATGCATCCAAAACAAATTAAGAAAACAAATGGCTCCACTCATTAATGAGATTAAATTGTTTGGGTCCTTCTTAGTACTCTCTCCCATTCCTACCTTCAACCTCAAAACCACTAATCATTTTCACACTACATGATGCAATCTACATTATACATTCTACATAAAACTGAATACATCCCCGATCCATCTCCTAGACCGCGTCGTCATCATGAAACCAAGAATACCTCAATTTTTAGAAGTATAATTAATTAAGGTATAACTATCAAGGCTCATCGAAATAATATTATAAATAAGGATAATAAATAAAAAGTAATTCATTCTATAGTACGCATTAACTTTTGAACTTATAACTGATTTGAGTTTCGGAACCGAAAATTAACATCGAAATTAGACTATCAAATTACCTGTTATCAAATTATGAATTATTTATAAATGTCTAATTTCACATAAGTGGAGAATGTCCCAACCTTTTTTTAAAAGTCAATTTTATAAAGATAAATTAAATTTAAAATTTACTTCTAATATTAATTTTACAAAATTTATAGAATATATATATATATATATATATATATATATATATATTATGATGAATTTAAAGTAGAAATCAAATCAAAACTATTTTCAAAGTCTATTAAAATTGATGACTTATTGAGCCCTGCGGCCAAATCTTATATTTATCGATTTAGATCAACAAGTTGTTGAAAAAGAAACACTTTCCTACAATTCTAAGTATTTTATTTAAGTGAATTAACTGAGATATTTTCCTCATACTTTATTAATAATAAAGAAGAGAAATTTTAAACCTCAATAATTTATAAATGCTTTATTTAAGTAATAACAAACCTCTATTATCATAATAATAATTTTTTAAATTGAAAGAATTTTTTTTTATCAATGTATACCATATATAACATATAAAATAATATAGTCCCTTTTCATAGTGATTTTTAAATTCTATTAAACACATAAATTTCATTAATCTAAAATCATATATCTTTTCTTTTTAATTTTTATGTTTCATACATACTCCTAACTTATTTTTGGAAACCCTATTTATTCTTATAAATAAATTACTCACATAATTTCTACTTTTGCATGACTATTTTATTATACGTTACTTATTTATTTTCCTGTTCTTATTATACGTGCTTGAAAAAAACAACCAAAATATATATAAATTTTTAGTTGTTATTTTAAAAATAATAATGCATTATAAATGTTTATCTTTACAAAATGCTTCAATTAGAAAATGCTAATAATTAAGATAAATGTTGCAATACTTTTTTTTAACATTCACTTAATTATGATTAAAATTTACTTAAATGTAAACTTCACTCATAATTTCCATGAAATTTAACCAATAATAAAATAAATTAAAAATATATATATTACCAGCACTTGTCATTCTATATAAGACTTGTCAGTCTTATATGTTTAAAATGCAAATAAAAAAGAACATTATTGAATCAAATTGAAATTTTGTAGATGAAGTAGGTATTAAGAATTTAAGAATTAATATATATATATATATATGATAAAAAAAATAAAAATTAAGAGTTATAATATATACAATCATTCAAAATTCATGAAATACTAAGATGAAAATATAAATCTTAAAGTAAGATATAGATATTCTTATTATTCCTCTCAAACATGGAATGAATAATAAGATATTAATGTTATCTAATTATTATTGTATTTTACTTAATCTGGTTTTTAACTAAAACATATTTATAGGTTAATTAAAGCATATATAAAAGAAAAACATAAAGTATGTATTAAAGAACAAATATTTAAGATTAGAGTTATTGTTATAAGAACATGCATTAATGGGTTTGCAACTAAAAAAGTACTGCCATAGATACTTCATTAGAGACTCACTCAACCAAAAATCTCTTAAATTTTTCATCAACTTTGATTTCAATCTCAAAATTTACTAAAAAAAGACACAACTATTGTTCAAACAAATAACTAGTTTATTAGCATTTTGGGATATACAAAAATTCTAAATTCTTTTTAATCTACATAACAACTTTTTTTCTAAAAAAATAACATAAAATTATTAATTAAATTATAATATATAAATAAGCACAAATTTTACTTTTTAATATATTTTAAAATTGTCTTATAATAAAATTTATTAAGTCTATGTTAAACACTATCCCACTATTATCCTATTACCTATAATTAAATTATAATATATAAATTAATATAAATATTTCTTTTATAAATAAATTTTGTAAAAATAATTAAATTTATATTTATTTTTTAATAAATTATTTTTATATAATTTAATTTAAAATTTATTATGTTTTTTTTATGATAAGAGTATTATAATCTTAATATATTAAATTTAATAATATTATTACTTATTTATTTAAAAAATAAAATCATTTAATATATATTTCTAATATATGTATAAGATAGTTATTGATCATATATGATAATTTATCATCTTTCCATTAGCTTTAAACTTCGATTATTATGGATTAATTGTATTGGAATGAATGGACTAATGGAAGAGACCCATAAATTGATTCAAACTTCTAATTATTTCCATATAAAACAAAACTTTTAAATATAAAAATAGATTTTTTTTAGATTTATATATTAAGTTCTTATTAATTTGACAAGGTTACATTTATTATTCTAAATATTTTTTAATTTATTATTAGATGATATTAAATAGGTCAAGATACTTATTCAAAGTTTAATGATGAAGATATTTAATAATTAGAAATATGTATAAATATTAAAAATATATCTAATATCATAATTTTATGATGTTAAAAATTAAAATAAACTATAAATTTACAAATTTACATAATCTAATATATATATATATATATATATATATATAAAATTATAAAATTATGTGTACCTAAAATACTACACGTCTCTTTTTATCACTGAAGCAATATCTTGTGAGAAGACTAAGTTTATTGATTTGTTTTTAAAATAATGATTTAAATTTGAGAGAGGACAAGTATTACTGGGCCATATATATATACATATATAAAACTATAAATATCTCAGTTAAATTTTATTATAAAATATATATTCTGAGTAATTAAAAATCAAATGTGTTTTTGGAAATACATGTAAAATTGTAATTTAAAAAAATTGATTTATGAAAATGTTTTTTTTTTTTCAAATAAGTTGGTCGAAACATAAATTTTGTTTAAAATAAATATTACATATAAGCTAATTATAAAATTTAATATAAACTATCAATAAAATATTACCATTTTCTTTATTTTCAATTAGACATGTTGAATTGGAATCACTTCAAAATAAAAAGTAAAATTTGTAAAAATTTCAACAAATTTAAATTAATAATAATAAGTTTTTCAAAAGGAAATATACATGAATAAATTAAACTCCAAATTTACTTTCAACTAGTCTCCAACTTGTTCTTATTAAAAAATGAACCACATCTCAAAATTAAATTTATTAAAATAGTTGATATACAAAAATATTACTATAAAATTATAAAAACAGAATCATCTATAATAATATAATTATAAATATTTTTTCAATATATTTTTAAATATTTTCCTTCAATTATATATAATACAATATGATCCTAATAAAGAAAAAGACTCCATTAAAACTCTTTATGCTTTATTCAAAACAATATAGTTATTGAAATTTGCCCTCACTTGGAACAAGCTTGAATAATGAATAGTAATGTCACCGACATAGTTTACAATATATTATTTTAATGTCATGACATAATCATAATTAGTTCTATAAAAATTCAAACTTTCTTAATCTAATTCCACATCCAAATATTTTTTTTGAGAAGGGGACAAAAAAAGTGGCTTCATATGAACGTTTTCGTGTGTTATAATCATGTGTGTAATGTGTCCCAAGAAGTACATGCCACGAAGGGCATTTTAGTCATGTTTTTTTACAGTGTTTCTTAAAAGAAAAAAGAAAAGAACAATAATACCACTCTAGTGTCCAAATCATACCCCCACACAAAAGGGTAAAAAAAATAAATAAATCTAATATTTAACCTTAATTTACTAAAAAAAATTACATTATTTATTTATAAAATATTTTTTACGAATTTTTTTATAAAAAAAATTATTTATTAAATATTTTTTATAGATTTATTTTCATATATTTATAAAATAAAATTATAAATTTATTTATATAAAATATTTTAATTAAGTTATCTGTAAAAAAAATTTTATAAATTTGTTTATAGGAAAATTTTTATGAATATTTTATAAAAATAATTTTCTATTAATTTTTATTATAAAAAATTTGTGATAAATTAATAAAAAAATTATATTTTTTATTAGGTATTAACTACAAATTTATTAAATATAATTTTTTTTTAATAATTAAGGTAGTAACTATTTTTTAAGTTTGATTGAATTATATAACTAAATAAAAGTGTATTGAAAATATATTCAATACATTTTTTAATTTCTCTTAAATATTTAACATACTAACCTTCCACCAAGTACGAGCAAGTACATTTTCTAAAGTAAATTATGTTGATTATGCTTGAAATCTTGGTCAAAAGACAATTTTTTTTTCTATTTTCACTTCTATGATTGTTTACAAATAATATTGTTCATACAAAATAGGAAAAATTATTAACTCTCTATAATAATTAGTAAAAACTATTTACATATCTAAAATTCAAACTCATGTAAGATTCAATATGATGAGGATTCAAAAGAGGGTGTAACTCAATTAGTTAGAAACTCATGAGATGACAAGTTCTACTACATATTTTGCATTACACGACCATTGATTTTGATGAATTGTTTCTCCAAGAATGAAGAATGAAGAAGAAGACATAATTAATATTAATATGAGCCCATGCCATGGGATGCCCCCATGAAAATACTGGATCTGTGACAGGCTGTGTATGACCTATTCATGACCCTTGTCACCTTCCTCCATCCTTCGCCACCTCCTCCAAACAAATTAAATATAAACAAGATATTAGAACCCTAGTTACGAAAGTACCATGTAAATGTTTATTTCTATAGATTATGAAGAAATCTAGAGTGCAAAATATAACCCTTGTTTCATGATGTGGTTTTGAAAGTAGAGCCATTCGTGTGGGTCTATGGAGGGTCCTTCTTCACACACATAACCCTCCACGTTTTTTCTTTTCTCTTCACTCTCTTCTTCTCTCCCTCTACTAAAACCCCTCTTCCCCCTCAAACTCTCTTCATCATTTTTCACTTTCATTTTCTCACTCTTTCATCACACCTTGTCACTATCATAGGGACATTTTTTCATCAAAACAACAACAACAAAGAACGTTCTATTCTTAAACAATGGTCGACCCAGCACCTTCCTCAGAATCCGACACGGGAAACACCAATTCTACTTCTTGGCCGTCATCCTCATCGTCCAGTTCCAAAAAACGAGGGAGAAACAACGACAACAATAATAGTAACGAAAACAAGCACTCGGTCTATAGAGGAGTCAGAATGCGCACGTGGGGAAAATGGGTGTCGGAAATCCGCGAGCCGCGAAAGAAAAACCGAATCTGGCTCGGCACCTTCGCCACCGCCGAGATGGCGGCGCGTGCGCACGACGTGGCGGCGCTGACCATAAAGGGCTCCTCGGCCATCCTTAACTTCCCCGAACTCGCCGCCTCGCTGCCCCGCCCCGCCTCGAACTCCCCCCGCGACGTGCAGGCGGCGGCGGCCAAGGCCGCGTCCATGGAGACCCCGCCGCGGAACCCTCCTTCGCCGGCCGCCGCGCCGGAGGACGACCTCGGTGAGATTGTGGAGCTGCCGCCGCTGGGGTCGAGCTTCGACTCGCCCGACCCGAATACCGAGTTTGTGTTCCTTGACCCGGATGAGGGGTGGCCCTATTCTCACCCGTGGTATCACGGCATTTATGACGGTGGGTACTTCATCGGAGACATGAACTTGAACATGGTTTCAATGCAAGAATCAGAAAGCATGGTTCTTTCCTTGTGGCCTTGAACTCAAGCAAATTACACTAATGCTACCCATTGAAGTATGGTTTTTTTTTTTTCATATTTTTTTGTGTGGTATGATTAGTTCATAATCATGTTTTTTAAGTATTTGGTAAAAATTCGATTTTTCAGGTTCATGTATATGGAATAATATCTATTGACCTGCCAAAATCGATACATTATATCGAGAAATTATACTATAATTCTCGATTAGAAAGAAAGTTTAGGTTCAACAATTGTTATTATTTTTTTTTTGTATTTTTTCTTTTCTTTTTCTCTCGAATTGCATAGTACTTATTTATTACTTAACCTTTCTACATGGGCCCTTCGGCAATTTTTCTTTTCAAGGGCCATAATATATGAAATTTTTTCTTGTTTCTTTTGTTTGTAGTTACTTAATTTCTTTGTTTTTTCTATCTTTCTTTTCAATTTCTGGTTTATGATACTGGTTGTTGTTATGAGCTTCATACAATAGAATGGTTGGTGTAGTGGTTTTGTGATGTTGATGGTGATGATGATGCAAATGAAGCGAAAGATACGTGTAGAAAGTTGTTCTAAGCTTACATTATATAGTTCTGCTTTTAGAGGACAAGAATAAAGGTTAAAGGAAGATTCTTCATTGGATTTTTATTTCTATTTTTTACAGCTCATTCTTCCTCTTTCCATTGTTTTTGGTTCTTCTGTTCCTCAGAAAATGACCCTCTTGACGGTAACAAAATTACAAGTCTACATCGTATGCATGATTGAATAAAACAATTAATAATGATTAATGCACAGTGCACCCTTTCATTTTATATAATATTTCTGCAAAGGGATGAAGTTTCGAATAGAAATTCAACTCACTCATGGTACATACAGCTAGCAAAGAGTGATAGTGTTCTACACACGCAACGTGAAACTTCTCTTCTTTTTTTTTTTCACTTTCTTTTGTAGTAACTGGAAATTCAAATGTTACTCCTAATCATTATTATTTTCCATTTTCTTTCTATAAAAGGAAAACAAAACTGAAAAAGTAAGTTTCCCATTTTTAGTTTTTTACATGTTAATATATATGATGGAAAATGCAAGGCAAAACTATCACTCTTCTGTCAAAAAAACAGTGAAAGTTAACTGGTTCTGCAAATTTTGGTAAAGGCCAGTTTTTTTCTTCAAATATTTGATGAAAAATGAATTAAATTCTTATTCCATATTCCATGTTATGGTATTTCATTATTTAATGTGATGTGATGATTTGGAAGAAAGATGCATAGATCATAAATAGAGATATGTGGCAGTTGGCAGAAATTTAATTAATGTAGGTATCAGTATTTGTTTAAAAAACTCTGCATTATTATATGGAACTATTTGGACTAACGTATATTCCATTTTAATTGCTACTTTAGCATGAACACTGTGGTAGCTAGTTACTTGGAGATGCAATAATTTGAAGGCATGATACATGTGATTTTTTGGTTATACATTAAGAAATGCTATGAATCGTACTTTCTATTATTCTATATTTTCTCTGATAAAACAAATCATGGGGAAAAATCTTAAGAAAAAGTAAAAAACCAGTACTTTTTTTCCCTTTTCTACATTGTTAATGCATACACCTGACTTTAGTGACCTTCTTGTGGGGCTGTAATGGCTCTTTCTAGTGACAGTTTATTTTGATGGCATTGTTGTGACGCGTGTGGATGTATGCTTATGATGTCTACACTTTACAATGTGGTCAACCACACACAAATTCAAGCTTGAATCATAAAGAAACACTCATACCTGCAATCAAAAGGATTATATACATATATATATATATATATATATATATATATATATATATATAATATGCATATCAGTGGTGGATCACCACCCTTTATTTATCTTTCTTTTCCATCTTTGCATGTATGGCTCTCAGTGAGGCAGAGTTATGTCTCCTCAAATGTCAGTGTAGCTAATGTTTCTTGTAAAATTATGAAAATCAGAGGAATATATTCTTTAATATATAATTTTTTCTGATGTATTTTTTAATATTTTTGGAATTTGTTAAAAGTTATAAAACTATGAGTAGAACTTACTAAATTTAAGTAACTAATTTAATTTAATCTTTAATAAGTTTCAATGAAATATGTTACAAGAAAAATTATTAAATAATCTTGGATCATATATATTTAAGCTCTCAATGAGAATCATGCTGAAATCATTTATTATTTTAGAATTTTGGTATTGAAAAACTTAGAATCAGTGTGTTAAGTATTTTAGAATTAATAAGTTTGTAATCCTAATTTTAGATAGAGTGAATATGTGTTTAATTTAATTTAATAAAATTAATATGTAAAATAAAATTTATATCTTATTTATATATTATAATTTTATTTTATTTTTATTTAATATAAAATATTTAATATATTTTAAAATATATGAATTTGTGTGATTTTAATATTTTTTTATATTAAAAATCAATACGAATATACTTTCATATTAAGAATTAATAGAAAATGAATAAATTATAATATCATTTAAAAAATAAATACATGTCTAATTTAATTTTATAAAATTAATTTATAAGTTTATAAGATAAAGTTAGATATTTATTTACTTTTTATATAATTAATTTTATTTATAATAGAAAACATGACTTAAATTTTTTTATAGAAATAATGGTAGGTATATATTTTTTTAACATATTTTCTCCTTTTAATTAAAAAATATAAAAAAAAAAGAAAATTATGAATTAAAAAATATAGAAAAAAGAAAATTATGAATGAAATTAATTAAATAGATAATAACACTCATAATATTGTTTATTTTCAACAAAATTTAGTTAATAGTATATAATATGTTAAAAATAATGTTATAAAATGATATTATTATTATTATTTTCTTTTTTATGATGATTTTTTTTTTACTTAATCACCTATTAATATCTTTCTCTTCTCTTTCTATTTCATCTTGAAAAAAAAATTATACACATTTATTATACAAATGAAATTTCCATATTTCATAATAAGTAGCCAGAAAATTTTATGAGTACTGGTGCACACTGAAAAATTAGGTTGGTTATGTAAAGCATATAACAAACCATAAACACCATATATTTGTAGTGAACACCCCCAATTGAATAGTGATTTTTATATTATATGAGTTTATGGTTAGGAATGATAAATTAAGTATCCCAACCTAAATCACAGAAGATACAACTGAAGCACCATAAGAGTTGCAGCATTCAATAATTGCCACTGCACAAGTACTTTTGATTGGAGAAATATTACAAATAATAGTTTCCAACAAGAAAAACAATAATAAAATGAAACAAGTAACCTTAGACAACTCAAACTAATACAATAATCTCTTCCTAGTTTTCTTCAACACCAACAATTTATGCAGATTGCTTGAAAATGCTGTGTTCACAACAGAAGTTATTGGTGCAAAAAAAGTAAATAGCAGCTGTTACTTCTTTTGGTAATATGTTGATCAATTTTCATCTACCATTCACCACAATAAATAGAATTACATTTTATTATGTGGTGGTCCACTGCTAGAATCTTTGTGTTCATGAACATATATACTGTGAATATATCATGTTTTGGCAACCCTGGAAATTTAAAACTGCTATGAGTTAAGGAAAAGTAATCAGCCATAGCCCTAGGTGTTTTTCTTTGAAACTTTAACTTTAAAGGTGCACATTAATTGTCTAGTAATATGTATGAAACCCTATTTGAATCTCATTCTGGGCACATCATTAAACATAGCTGCCAAAAGTGGTTTACACAATTTTTGTTCATTTCTAACACAACATTATTGGGAGGAAAACCAAGGGTAGGTGCACTCAATTACAAATAGTGACTTTTGTTTCAATAATTGAGAAGTGGCCTTAAACCATTTCTTACAACTGTTTGAACTTTGCAAAAATTGCTTTACCCACCAACAAAGAAACTCATTTCAGAAGATGGTGAGCATGGAAGTCTAACTTCATGACCCCATCAAATAGCTGTAAGATATGAAGCAAAAAGGCCCCATTGTTTTGCTTACCACCCTTGGCTTCTAGCTAGTACAAAATTTGAGTTTTTTTATGGGGTTTGCCAATGGGAAAATCTAGTTTAATTAACCTAATTAACGTAGAGTATGATTGATTTCATTTAAATTATTACTTAATAGACCACTTATCAAGAAAACCAGTATTAGTAGTACCTAATAAGCTTGTGGGTGGTGGATATTCTTTTTGTGACTATTTTATTATCTTCTTTGTGCCTTTCGTAGCGTATCTAAGAATTATTAATCATCCAATCAAATTCTGCATTATGGAACTTTGTTTTACGAGCCATTTTCATGTGCTTCTTGTGCTAACAAGTTTTTTTAAAGTGCTGTAGGAACTCTGCTGTTGCACTACATGTCAAAAAGTAATGGTTGAGGCATTTTGACCCAACTAGGTTTATGATAAGCACATATTTTCATTGAGATGATACTATTCTTTTTCGTTTCACACATGCTTTTTGATCCAAAAGTTGACTCTAATAAATAAACGAATTATTTGGGAATTACAACACAGTTAAGACTATATACTTATTTTCAATATATAATATTTATTTGATCTAATTTTCTGCATATGATAAGATATGAAAGGGTATCACTAATTTCCATGTAACTTATCAGTTTCTTTTTAATTGTTGTTGCTTCACGTTTGTTTCTGATGACGTGATTAATACGATGAAATTCTCTAATCTTTGCTTAAGACAGGAAGTACAAAATACCATCAAATCTAACACACTACACTATCCTAGCTACTAGCTAGCTAGTGATAGCATATATTCAATAACTCACCTAATCATTGTTTAGCATAAATCCAATTCTGAATCATGTGATGATTTAGATTGGAGACAAATGTTTAATTTGTTTTCCAAGGAAAAGACTAGTCACTGGGAATAAGGTTAAGCAATGAGTCACTTGGATTCCATGGTCACATGCCTCTGCATATCGTTGCAAGTGCTTCAAATGACCAAGTCAGTGGTTTGCTTCAATTACCAACAAAACAACCACAAACCATTATTAGATGCAACAGAGAAAACAGTGGCTCAAAGTATTAGTAACATATATTAGTTGGCATTGCTAGTTTTTAACAAAAAGGTGGCTGATAAACCGTATCTCAGCATAGAATCTGATGAAAGTGTTTGCCTCCAAACCCCAATGAAAAAGAGAAAAAAAATAATCCCCTTTACACTCTCTCTGGTTAATTTTTTTATTCTTAGAGTGTTTGACTCCAATCATAATCATTAAGCATCAACGTTATAATGTCTTTACCTAATTAAGTACTAACTACAACCAGGAGTGGTAAGTGTCTGTTCTCTGGAAATCTCAGACAAGTAAAAAGGAAGTGTAACAAATACAACAATAGGACACAAATAAGATATCTCAAAGATACACTATTTTTGGCAGTTTTACTTGTGAAAAACTACATTTAAAACATGGATTTTTATCAGTTTAATAAATAATGTTAAATTCCCACAGGACTAATAATGTTATAGGTGTGTCTAATAGGATTTTGTCTCTAAAAAATGAGCCCCTAAAAGTGGTTGAGGTGATTTGATGGCAATGGGATGGGAGTCCCTAGATAGAGGGCCTGAAACCATGTCTCTCTAAAATTTTTGTCTGTTAAGAAGGGTATGCTATCTTATTCCCATAGGACAAGTCCTGTACCACAACGGACGAATCCGATTCAGGGTCCTCATATTACAATAGGACAATGAGACAACAGTGGTATGTGATAATTCTAGATTTTGATGGAAATTTCTATTATTTTTCAGTGTCAGATGATGATAATTGTATGAATCTAAAGATTCTCTTGTGGCCATATTTCTACTTTACAAAAACATTAGTATTTTATATATATAGACTAGATTGGTTGTCAATGTTTTCGTGTATATATATCATAATAATACAGAAAGTGGAGGTTAAAAGAAGATGAATATAGTTAGAGTTCTAATTTTGTGTAGCCATAAAGTTTTATTCTCGTCTTCACATTGAAATGAAGCAATATGATGATAAATTCCCGTACCAGCTGACACCTGGGAACTTGATTTATTTGAAAAATAAATTGGGTCATTGGATTAGTTGAAATTAATTAATAGGTAACCACAAAAATGGAAATATCAAATCAATGCAAGACTATTGATAGATTCTAGTTCCCCAACGGCATTCTTTAATTTTTCAGCTGCTTCTTTTGCTAGAAAACCAGTAATATTAACAAGAAAAAAGTCCTGTTCTGTTCTGTTCTTCTGTGTGTCAATGTGGTCCAAAATACATGTATGTATCTGGTTATCACCTCTTCAAATGGGGCTCACTCAAAGCCCTTGTCTCATCCACTACCAACATAACTAGTCAATTCAATCGATTAAAGACCATAGAGGATTTTAAACAATAATCTCAGAAAATTGTACTAGTTTCTTCTTTCCAACACTTCTCAGCTGCCAAATGTCAAAGGTCTAATTGGTAGAACAATTTTATTCCTACCCTCTAGTGTAAAGTGTAAAAAAATGATACTATAAGCTTGTTATATATTCATGTGTCAAGAAAAAAGCAAGACAAAAAGGTAATGTAAACTGTGTAGTTGCATCAATATCATTATTGCAATTGGTAACAGGTAATTATCACATAATAACCTTGCTTGAAAAGCCCTGTAATTGAACAAGACAAGCCTAATGGCATAAAATTAAAGGCTTTTCTACAAATAAGGCAAATTGGGCATGAAGAAAGCAATAATGTGAGATATATAATGGAAGGGTAATTAATGAATGGGGTGTCTTTCATACAGGAAGTTGTTGGGTACTAATCAGATGGGGACACAAAACTATTGGCTTGCGTAATGTGCCCACACCAGTTCACCTGTTCAATTTTATATGCTTTTCTGTGTTTCAACACTTCACTTCAAGATTCCATTCCAATAGTTAGTAACAGTATGGATATTTTCTTTAATCTTTTTACATCTTAAAAGTTGTATAAAAACTATATTTTAGATTATTGTTTTCAAATCCATCATTGAATTCCATTGTTTGATAGAAAACACTAATAATCCAAGAGTAACTTTCATAATATTCATGGTTCATATTGCAAGTACAACCATTTTTTTCTAACAACCACATGCGACATTATCTAGAACTAACACATAATTAGATGTCATTAATTAGAAGTAAATGCATGTCAGAAAACACTGCTAAATGTAGGAATCAATAGCTTAAAGAGAACCACAATAACGTTTTGTTTACAGCAGACTCAACCTTCAATCACAGATACTATATCAGAACATAAAACTTCCCAGCACAAACTCAGATACACCTATTTCCATATATACCAGTTGTAATTATCAATTTTGTTTTCTTTCAATCATGTTATTTTATAACACATGTTTGATGGAGAAAGATATTTTATACATCAAACATGACTACTGTATATGATTATGTTTATTATCTAAGAATTAAATTTAATGAAAATTGAATCTTTTCTTTTTAACATGATCATGTTTTGTGACTCCACCTACCCTTCAATTCTAGTTAATTTCAGAGTTTATCTTTCTCTACATTTTTTTCTCCCTGTTCCAAAACACGACAACAGTGACTGTGTTTGGATATGATTGTATTTTTGTCTGAAAGTATTTGTAATGGAGAAAGGCCAATTGTAGTTGATGAAGCAGAAAATCTGTGATTGTGTGCTGGGGCTAGTTACAGGGAAAAAGCATAAAATCTGTGTGATTGAAAATGACCATACAATTGCATTTATATTTGGCATATTTTTAGAATGGATTATCATTGGTGGATCCATTCTTTCATATAAAATCTTTAGTTAGAAGCAATTCAATACATATTTTAATTATATTCAATAGTTTAAATTTAATCTTCTTCATTAAAATTAATTTTTCTATTATTATTATTATTATTTTATAAGCTTGTAAATGTGATAGAGAAACTTAATGAAAAGTGATTCCTAAAAAGACATGTCAAAAACTGTCATACAATTGATACGAGTACAAGTTAATTCCCAATGCAACAAGTTGGTAAAAGACATTCAATTTCACATTAAATACTTCAATGAATGTTTTCTATCCAAAAAGAAAAGATGATGTAGATTACATTTTTCAAGAGTAAAAATCACTTAAAAATGAAGTTTATAAGTGTCACAAAATACTTAGAAATTTTAAAAGACCTTTTCTAACTGCATTAAACTTTTCTTTCTTCTTCATTTTAAGTACAAATTTCTGAGTTAAAAATAACTTATACAAAATTTTGTAGATTGATTTGAAGAACTAAATTTTATGATCATTACCTAAATCTTTTATAGGTGAAATAATCATGTTAAAATTGAATTTAAATAAAAATATTAGCATTAATCTGTTATCTCTTAGGATTCATCTATAATATACTATATTTTATGAATCTGTCCAAAATTTTATTAATGAAATAAAAGATTTAAAACCTAGTTTACAAAACCTTCCCATTATACTCTATTCTATAAGAATTGTTTACGATTTTTTTTAAAATAATTTAACTTTGTTTTTATGTTTTTTATGTGTTTTATAATGAGAAAATGAATAGTTTAATAAAAAAAATTATTATATATATATATATATGTAAAAAGTGAAGAAATTATGTCACAATAGAATATATGTGTAATTTGCTATATTAGGGTTTTCTCCTTTATTTATATAGGAATGTCTTCCTATCTCTTTCTAGTTGTTATATTTTCTATCTTATCATTATTCTTGTTTGTTCCAGAAATTAAAAAATAAAATAAATATTTTTCATTTTAATAAAATATTTATAATGTTTCTTTATTTTATCTACATCATAATAAATATATATATATATATATATATATATATAAATTAACTAAAATTGAAATGAATAATAAGAATATAAATGATAAAAAAGCAAGTATCATCTTAAATTTTAAACATATATTTAAATAAAATTAAAAATATTTTAAAAATACGATAATTAAAAGAATAAAAGAAGTATACTTTATCATTTATTTGTTATTTTTTATATTAGATATTTCATTAGATGTTATCTTCTTAATATTTTTTATAAATATAGATGTAAATACATATTAAGAAACATGTTTAGTATCTGAAATTTAAAGCTTAAGAACTAATTTTTTTTTTTAAATTTAAAGAAAATTTTTAAATTTAAAAACCAAAAACTAAAATCCCCTCAAATTTGAAAGAGGACAAATATAATTAAACCTTTTAACTTTAATGTTTGAATGAATGGAGTGTTGTGAGGAAGTTGATATGGTGTGATTGACTCGGATTAAAAGAAGGGGGGCCCACTTTCTTTTACTTCAAAGCTGCCAAAATGTTTTCTTACCCTTTATGTCTATGCATTTCAATGGTTAAAGACTTCAAAAAGTCAACGCAATCCATCTAATGATTCTCATCATAGAACATCTAATATAATTTGGTTTTTTATATTATTACTCTTATAGATTTCAATAAATAATAAATAATTATTATATAAAAAAATACAACCTTATTTTTATTATGAAATTTTAATTTATTTTAAATTTTAATAATTTTTTTCTTAAATGAATTTTTTTATATTAAAATATATTTACCTAAAATCTCATATCAACAAAAAATCAGATTTGATATTATTATTAAATATTAAATAATAATTATATAAAAAAATATAATTTCTTTTTTTTAATATGAAATTTTAATTCACCTTAAACTTTAATAATTTATTTTTTAAATATAAAATTTTTTCACATTAAAACACGTTTACCTGAAAATTTTATGTCAGAAAAAATCAAACTTTAATCTTCAAGTAAATTCCTTCTATATTGGAACATTTTTATTTAAAATTTTACTTAAAATTTCATGTTAAAAAATATTGAGAAATTTGAAATAATTTTGAAAAACTTTTATCTATAAATAATAAATAATAATTATATAAGAAAATATAATTTTTTTTATTCAAAAATTTAAAGTTAAGTATTTATATTATTTAATCTTGTTAAGGATTTTAACTTAGAATTCAAACTATTAATTGTTATGTTAAAAAATGGTGAATGAAGTGTTGAAATTGTGATTAGTACTTGTAACATGTTTATAGAAGAAATGCAAAGAGAATTTTACGAATCCTAGGGAGAGTTATGATGAGAAGATGGTGGATATTTGAGAATTCCCATGAAAAAACGAGGAAGAAACAGTGGTTAATTATCTCATGGTTTACAAGAAAGCATTAGGATATGATTAGATTTGCATAGGAACTTTGTTTTGGCAAGAGATGGTTAGATTAGAAGTGTTTTGTCCTTTATGAAAGTGGGCCAAAGAGTAAAGTGGGTCTTCTTCAGTTATTCTGCATGGATGAGATTTAAAGTGAAGAAGACTCTGCAAAAGTTTCTTTGTGTAAATTCAGAACATGTTTTTGACCTTTTTTTTCAGATCATGACAACTTCGAATAATGCTTTCGTACAATCTTTTACATATTGATTTAGGTTAATCTAATTATCTACCACTAATACAGTAATTAATAAGAACTTTGAAATTCAAGTTCACAAGAATATCAGTAGAAATGGAAAGAAGCTGAAGTTTCATGACAATTTTATTTTCTTAGTTTCTGGGAATTGTAATTCGATATTTCATGATTTTGTTACTAGGGTTATGATTGATTAAATGTCTTGTTATAAACACAAGTTTATATATTTTGAAATAAATTAGATAATTTTGTGTATTTATGAATACATGTTAGAATCTAATATTATAATTGATTTGAATCAGAAAAGTGTATCATGGAATATGATACTCTTCTAGAATTTTGTTTTTTTAAAAGTGGGTTAATGTCAGAAAACTCAACTTAAGATAATTTTGATTTATTTATAAACTTAAAAATGTTTTCGGCAATATGCATCGTATCTGAGATATTGAAATAATAGAAGATGAGATTTGAAGTATTTTAATAATGAATATAATATGTAAGATAATTTTACGATAATTTTTTATTTCTAATCATTATATGTCCATGAATATCAGACAAGTATTATAGGTATAAAATATCCATATACCACAACTTGTCTTATATCCAATTATAAATATATCGATAATCTATAAACCCTTAAAATCCAAATAATATTTCAACTCAAATCTTGAATTATTTAAAGATTATCCTTGATACAAATGAAATTAAAATATACACAATTTTTTTACTCTCAAATTTAAAATAGAAAAAATTAATATTATTAGATAAAAAATCAAAATTAATAAAATTAAAATATGCATACAGTATTAATATCGAATAAGTATATCATTCATCAAAATATTCGTCGACTCTAATTAATAAGTATTCGACCTCATCACAAATAAAATTGATACTTGTGATTGAATTAAATACAAACTCTACAAAATGTATTTGGAATAATATGTATAATTCAAAGAATAAGATAAATTAGATTCATTAAAAATAATTAATTATTAAAATATATTATAAATAAACATTTAATTCATGATAAAATAACTATTTAATAATTTAATTAATTTAATTATTGATCATATTTTTACTAATTTTAAAATTAAAATTTAAATATGATTATAAAACCATTCTTCTTTCGATCCAAGAAAATCAAAATTAAGAAAACACATTCAAATTTGAATTCTATATTTTTTTAAAAATATTATTTTACTTATATATTATTTTTTATTTTATTCTTATAAGTTTATACAACTTAATTCACTGATTTCAAATTTTCTTGAGTGCACCAAAAAGTTATACGAAAGAAAAATAGAAAAAAAAAAAAAGGAAACTTTCCATTTTGGGTGGAAGAGGGAAATTTGTGAAGCAAGCAAAGCAACCAATGAAGACCAAGATGAACACCACCACCGGCACCCTTTTTTCTTGGACCAAAACAACTCAAATTCATTATAATTGCTTTTAAACGAAACATTTGACTCCAAACTTGTCTAACCTATTTCAAAACAAAAGAAAAAAAAAAGAATAACGTAAAATTAAGGTACAAACGCACATGTGCATGCAATGCAAAAAGATGAGAGAAGAAGAACGTGTGATTGAGTTCATATGGCGTCGGCGGTGGAACCGTGTACGTTTATTTTATTTATGTCTTATTATCAGTATAAATTAATTAATTAATTAAATTTGAGGTTTATGTGTTACTGTCCAAATAAATAATTAATTAATTAAATAAAAATAGTTGAGGTGACTGGTGATGAGAAAAGATTTTGGTGAATGGTGAGTGTGACCAATCAACAGTGCCTGTCGGCATTCTAAGCGTCACAGCACGTGCTGTGTCACTCTCATTGCCTTATTAGGGTTATATATTAAATGATCAAGAAAATGATACTAAAATTATTCTAAATATAATAATATTATCTTTATTATTATTATATTATTTTAGTTAAATTGTCAAATACTTGTACGATAAAAAATGTCAAACTATTATTAACCTAAAATAAATTAAATTATTTCGAAATTGAAATATTTATATTTAGGATATTTATTTTAAAATAATAATAAATTATTTCTTAAAGTTCTTCGAGAAATAGACACGTACTTTATGTACTTTTAAAATGTGATTAAAAAATACATGTTATTAGATTTATTTTAATAAATTTTATATAATATAAATTAAATTATTAGTATTAGAAATGAAATTTAAATTTAATATATTTTCAAAATTTTTATCCACCTAAATATATTTTAAGTGATTATAAATTTTAATTTATTTTTAAAATCGATTTAAAAGATGAGATTTATATTTTATTTATATATTATAATTCAGTCTTATTTTTAATAAAGGTAAGATTTTTCTAATAATTCTTATTTAATATATCCTAATTTAATTTTATTTTTAATATTAATATACATATAATGCAATATATTAATTGACATAGATGGAATTTTTGAATTGGTAAAATTATTTATTAGATTATAAGGTTTCAATGTTCATCTTCTTCTTTACATAATAGCATTTCATTTTCAGTGTTTGAACCGTTACTCTTTAATATATGTTGTCTCACACCTCTTTTGTTTTCTTATATATATGGGTGCTACGATCCCATTTCTTATTTCTACTCATTTATTTGTTGTTAAAAATCACTTATATATAAATTTTACACTGAAAATATAAATAAACTGTATTAGATTATCAGAATATTGTCATGATAATATTTCTTTTTGTATGTTCTATAAAATTATAATTTTTAAAATAAATCAATTTTATACTGATAACATGTCAGAAATATCTCGATATAGTTTTCTAAAACAATTCAAACACAGTTTACTTATTACACTTATTAAGATGATCAAATTATTTTAAATAAAATTTATCAGGTACAAACTTATTAAAATATTGTAAATAGACAAAAATTCTAAAATTATATTTAACAGAAGATATTTTTAAACCAATTTTTATTTTAAGATATTTATGTACTGTCTCACATTACTTACTGGCTTGTTTTACATTTCAACCAAAATAGTTTATAAAAAATAAACTTTTAGAAAGACTAAGCTCGTGGTAAATAAATGTTATAGGAATTTAAATTAATTATATAATTTTTCTTAAAACATAATTCTATTTAGATATAATAAAAGACTCTCAAGTAATCAGATAATTTTTATATTAATTTTTTTATGTATTTTTTTTTTATTATCATTTATGAAAATTATTATTATTTATTTATATAAAAAGTAATTATAGTATTTGTTGAGAAATTTTACATTAACTAAATAAAGTCAAATATAATTTATACTCAATTAGTTCAGAAGATAAAGTTTATAATTATATATTATAATTCGACTTTATTTTTAATTAATAAATATCTTCCAAACCATTTAAGATAAACATTCATTATTCTGCAATTATACATGCATGAGATTTGTATAATAGTCCATCCTTTATTCTTGTCTTTGGAATAAGGGTAGGCAATTCTTGGTTCAAAGCTAGCAAAATACGACTTTTGTTGAAGCACATAGAAGGTGTTGAAACAATGAATGAGGCAAAAAGATGATCAGGGTGATGAAGTGGGGTAGAGTATTATAGGCTTAATCATTTTGTTCATGGAATATGAAATGGAAATAGCAGAAAGTGATGATGGGAAGAAAAAAATAATTGGATGAATGAGAACAAAAATGCATGAACGGCAAATTAGACCAAATCCATCTTCTAAACATTCATCATCTGCAACGACAAAAAATCGTGCATCGTAGGTGGGAATTCGAAAGTGGGTGGTGTCATCCAAATCAACCATATCATTTTCTAAAGTCGAAATCATTTAAGATAATGCATTTTTTTTATTTATAGGGGATGAATTAAGTGTTGGTGAGATTCTTCGTAAACTCAATATAAAATTTAATTATAATATATAATTGAAATATAAATATTATTTTTTAATTAATTTTAAAAATAATTAGATATTATAATAACTTTTTACAATATATCAAAATTTAATTAATAAAATTTTTAGTTTAAATTAAATAATTTGTTAATAAATTATAATTTTATAAAAAAATTTAATTGTTAATATAGTTGTTAAGTTTAGATTAGATGATATGTAAATGAACCATTATATAAAATTTTTATACTTAAATTGAGTTATTTTTTTAACATGTTATATTACTAAAAAATAAGTTTATTTATTTATGAAATATTTTTTACAAATTCTTTTTTTAAATTAATTATTTATTTATTAAATATTTCCCACAAATTTATTTTTACGAAATTTTTTCATAAATTTGTTTGTGAAAATTTTTTTCATAAACAATATATGAAAAAAAAAATTCATTGATTTGTTTATAAGAAATTTTTTGTGAAAAATAATTTTATAATAGTCTTTTACCTACAAATTTGTGATAGATTTATAGAAAAAAAATTGTATTTTCCATTAAGCATCACTAACAAACTTATTACATCGAAATAAGATTTTTTTAGTGTATTCAAACCTCATCATAATTATTTTCTAAGTTTCATCAATCAAAAATCTGTTAGAGATTTCATATTGATTAAAATAAAACAAAATTAATATATAAAAATGAGTACAAATTTCATCTTATTAAATCAGTTTTATAAGGATGGATTAGACTTAAAATTCACTTATCTTAAAATTCAAAACTTTCTTACAAAATAAGAAGAAATAATGACTTAAAAAGCCAATTTTTTTCATTGTGAAATGTCTATTCGGATCTTGGATTGGTTCATGCTTTGTTCCTCATGGATCTTCATTTTCTTTTTTGTTGATTGGGTTGTGAGAGCTTTAATTTTTCGTCTTGTTATGCACCTCCATTATTTTTATATTCTTGATTTGGTCTTAGTCATGGTGTAAAGTTTTTCCAATTTGAGATTGAGAATGATGGGTAGAGACCACTTTGAAAACAATATTTCAATCACATCAACCACACTTTATTAGTGGTCTTCTCTTCCTTCTCCGAGCACCACCACATCATTAGCCATGGCCATATGGCTATGCCACTAACCACTTCAAGCCAAGTGCTTAAACCTTCATATCACTTTCTTAACTTCTTTCTCTTTTTCATGTCAATATAAATTTATCTTTAAAAACTAGCCCTAGATTAGCACTTGATAGAGCCCAACCTATCTATCCCTCATGGGAATATAGACCAAGATCACGTCTATGTTTTGTACCTTGTAAATAAATAGGAAAGAAGGACAACTCATACATAATATCATCAAAATTATGATATAGTGAAGTGCATAGGTCAATGACAAACCCTAATAATTCATGCTTAAAAATGTTTATATATATATATAAAACATTAAAATTAACAATATACATACTAAAAAAATTATATTTCCTATAAAATAATTTTGTTAGTCATACTTAAAATTAATGGAAAATATAATTTTTTTCATAAACCTACTACAAATTTCTCATCACTATAAATTTATAGGTAAAAAGTTAGTAAGAAATTATTTTTTTAAAAAAATTTATAAAAAAATTTCCTACAAATATATTTATGAGAAATTTCTCATAAATACATTTATGAAAAATTTTCCACAAACAAATCAAAGAAGAATTTTTTTATAAACAAATTTATGAAAATTTTTCTATAAACAAATTTATAAAAAAATTTTATAAAAATAAATTTGTGAAAAATATTCAATAAATAACTATTTTTTTTTCTATAAAAAAAAAATCAGTTATAAATAAATAAACTTATTTTTGTTGTGAGAAATATACTTTTACATAATTTGAATATTATGAATTATTATTATTTTAGTGTTATATGATGAATTAAATAATTATTACAAAGATTTTATTAGAAAGGGAAGAAAAAAAAATTTGGTGTAACAAGAATTGAAGATTAATGAAGTATTAATTAGGGTTAGAGTACAAATGTTTGAGCCCGACAAAAGAGCAAAATGTAGAGTTATTACAAGTTTGTTGTGTTTAGTGTTAGACCAATACTTTGTCAATGATAATTTAAATATAACAATCATTATACTTCACATAAATTAAAAGGTTTAATATATCTGTTAATTACATGACATTCAATTATAAATTGACCAAATAAATATATTCAAATAAATAAATTTTAAATTTAATTTATTTTTATTAAATCAATTTATAAAATAAAATTTATATTTAGTTAATATATTATAATTTGATTATATGAATAACAAGGTGAGATTTTTAATATATATTATCTTATTTTTTATCTTAAATTCACCTAGTTTTTGAAATCTAAGTGAAAATTCGAATAATATGATATTCAATGTTTGATATTAAGAGTTTGAATTTGGCTTATGCTACTTTTTATGATGCATGTTGAGACACTCATTAGAAAATCTAATAGGAACAAGATTTGGGAACAGGTGGCACCAAATAATGGGTGGTGTCGGCAGAACAAAAGTAATTTCTTAATTTTTCCTTTTCTTGGTTTATCTATTTATCTATATTATACTCCACGTGCGTCAATTCTTTTTTTTTTTCTTTAATTTGGACAAACTCAGAAGAAGAACACGTTGTGATTCTCATTGCCTCATATTTATTATTTATTTGTTTCTAAAATAAAACCATTTTTTTCATCACCACATTTTGAAGACAGATTCATAGTTTCGTGTAAGATTTTCTTAATATTTAGATTAAATTTCACCTTAACTTATAGCTAATATCATACAATTATTAAAAAGTAATAATATATATTAATAGTAGATTAAAACGGCTTCAATTTGAAAAATTAAATATATAATTTAATTTTTTATACTAAAATTATATATTCACATACTAATAATTGTTACGAAATTAAAACTTACCAATCAGAATGTGACTCTTGTTAATGATCATAGCCTTTTCAAGATTCTAGAAGTCTTATTTTAAGGTTTTTAGATATCTAATAATGATGTTGGCCCAATAGCGCTCTTTTTTTGGTACAAGACGAACAGAAGAAAATCGCAAAAGTTGGCTGTTGGGTCATTAGGCCCAATACTTTTAAGGATTGTAACCGAAATGTTGACCCGATTAAGACGGAAAAGGCTTGACTAAACTAAAGCCCATTATCTTTCAAAAATATTAAATGGCCCATCGAGCTTAGTGGCATAAAATTACACGTGAATTATAGATATTTAATAGAATAACTATGCTTTTGGAAAATATTCTCTATAAATATTATCATGAAAAAAATAAAAAATGAAATTATTTTTTTATAAGTTAAAAATTAACTTATATACAAGTTAAAAAATAAAATTTTTAAAAAGTTATATAAGAAAATGTCTGCAAATTAGCATAAACTAATTTTAACTTATAAAGAAGTTAATTATAATTTTTTTTCTTATTTTTTCTCCTAAAAAATTCATTCAAAAATGTCCATAATATTTTTTATATTTTGTAATTCTTTTAAGTGGTGTATGATTTTAACAGAGATGAGAGAGTTTGATGGGTTAGACCAAGTAACTTGTAATTAAAGTTGGATTGGACCCTAAAAATACAGGCCCAAAACAATTAGGCCTGTTCAAATTGGGCCAATGGACTTTTAAAATGTTGGTATGAAAAGGACCATTTCATTGATCTATTCAATTTGATAAAACATTTTTTTTTTACTTTTTTTATATAATTATATTTGTTTCTTAGTATTTTGAATTTTAATTACTATATGCTTATTTTTAATTAAGACTAAGTCTTCTTACCATTATTTTGAATTATTATTTAAAAAAAAAATTCTAACAAAGATTGGCATTACTATAAGATTATATGTGTTTGATTAATAAAAAAAATTATCAAAAAAAAAGTGAAAGTAAAAAGAGTTAGGAATATTCTATACAGGTGCCATTCAAGGTAAGTATCTATTAAGGTTGAAGATTAATAATAAAACATTATAGTATATATATATATATATATATATTTTTTTTTTTTATTGAAAAAAATATTATCATTTTTTTAAATCTCCCACGTAAAAAGATTAAGATGCAAATTAATTTTCAATAATAAATTAATCGCAAATAGTGAAGGATTTCTAAATCTTAAATTGTTTAACTCATTTTCTCTATTCCAAACTTCAAACAAAATAAGAAATAAAAAGTAAAAAATCTTCAATAAGAAAATAATAATAACATTTAGTTAAATTAACGTTTTCACACATACGACAAGCATAACTAAATTAACGTTAATTGAATAAGATAAGAATGAATCCAAGTCAGTGTCAGAAACCTAATATACAAGATTCACAACAACACCATACATTATGACAATACAACAAAAAAACTTTATTTAGGGATAACACAAAACATTTTTATATTATTATTCAATAATAAATGATCTCGAATATCACTTGGTTGTTTTTTTCTTGTAAGAAAATTATTAAATTTTGTATTAAATTATTTATAAAAATTAAAAAAATTAAGAAAAAAAAAAGTATAAAAAGATGAATTTGACGAAACACGATGATCTTATCATATCCAGCAAATAAAGCATTAAAAAAAATGGTATAAAAAAACGTCTCAACCGAAAAGTTGCAATTTTGTTTTCTTCTTTATTCGTTCATCTTTTTCAGTGTCCCCACTACACTCTGCAACCACCACCAAGTCCTTCTTCAACTTCAAACTCAAACCCTTACCCTCTCACTCACACCAATTTTTTTCACAATTTTTTTTTCTTTTCTTTAATTCTGCCTCTGGCCCACGCATCTATCTTCAAAGTCAAGCAAGAATAACACACACAAAGGGCCAAACGAAACCAAACTTCCCCACAAAACTTTCTCTGACACCGAAGCAGAAAAACCAAAGTCCTACTTCACGCGCCTCGAAAAGTTTCGAACTTGCCCCGCCACATATCAAGATCCTTCAATTCCTTATTTGGGTCACCGAGCAATGTCCGCAAAGAGGGACCTTCAGAGCGCCATGCCGGTGTACCCAATTGAGGACCTTCCCGAATCTCCGTTCGGCGACCCGGCTCCGAATTTCGCAGAATCGGAGCTCCGGGAGACGGCGTATGAGATCCTGGTCGCGGCGTGCCGGAATTCGGGGCCGAAGCCGCTGACGTTCATATCGCAGTCGGATAGGGGGGATCGAGATAGGGCGGCGCCGGCGCCGTCTTTGCACCGGTCGCTGACTTCGACGGCGGCGAGCAAGGTGAAGAGGGCTTTGGGACTCAAAACGGCGTCGTCGAAGGGGAGCAAGCGCGCGGCGACTACGGGGGAGTTGGTGAGAGTGCAGATGAGGATTTCGGAGCAGAGTGATACCAGAATTAGAAGAGCACTGCTCAGAATTGCTGCAGGCCAGGTTTTGAATTTAGCTTAGAGTTTAATATTATATCCACTTTCTACATACTTTTTAAAAAATTATCAATCCATCTGAATTCTATGTTTGGAATGATTTTTAAGGTTTTGAATGTTTTGTTCCAATTAATTGTAATTGAATGACAATGTATTTGCTCTAAATTTCTGTTTTATTATTAGGGAGAAATGGGTGGAGTGTGTGATTTCAAATTTTAAGGTTGGATTGGATGGTTTAATTTGGACTTTAAATTGATTGTTTTGCTCAAGTAAGTGCTTGCCTTGCCGTGGAAGTTTTGTGCATCTTTACCTTGTTCAGAGTTTCCTAATCAGTGAATGGCACTTAGTTTGACTTTATTTGACTACCACAGTGTGTTGAGATTTTTTTGCTTTTGATAGCTTTATGATTTGTGTAGGTGCAAGAACATAATAGATGTATAATTTCAATTTTTAAATCTAAATTAAGAACATACTTATTGGATTACTAAAGACAAAAGAAATTATAAATCATTGTCACTGCACTACCCACAGTTAAAGTAATTAAACCATAAACCAATTACAAACACAACTGCAACTATAATTTAAAACTATATGAAGACAGACAAGAAGCTAATGAACATCATATCGTTGATTTATAGTATTATTATAACTGTATATCACTTCTAGTAAGTAGGATATATTTTTTACTGTTACAAAAGGGTTAATTTCACTTCATTCCTTTCTCTATTAGTTGGATTGAAACATGTGGATCAAAATGTAAAGTTTGAACATGTGCATTATGGTTACTTGTATCTGTTTAATTACAGTAATAACTTACTACTAGGTCTTTGTTCATGAAATAGCTTGGAAGACGCATGGAGTCAGTTGTTCTTCCTCTAGAGCTAATCCAGCTGTTTAGGAGTTCTGATTTTCCCAGTCAACAAGAGTATGAGGTTTGGTTGAGGAGAAATTTGAAGGTTCTTGAAGCAGGACTCCTCTTGCATCCTTACCTTCCCTTAGATAAATCAGACCCTTCTGCACAAAGCCTTCGACGCATAATCCGTGGAGCACTTGAGAAACCCATGGATATTGGAAAGAATGGTGAATCAATACAAACCTTTCGGACTGTTGTATTGTCTCTTGCTTGTAGATCACCTGATGGTTCTATATCTGAGACATGCCACTGGGCTGATGGTTGTCCACTGAACCTATGGATCTACCAAAATCTTTTAGAAGCTTGTTTTGATCTTCATGCAGAATCTTCAGTGATAGAAGAGGTTGATGAGGTCTTGGAACTCATTAAGAAGACCTGGGTTATGCTTGGAATTAATGAAACGCTGCATAATATTTGTTTCTCATGGGTCTTATTTCATCGGTATGTTGTCACTGGCCAAGTGGAGAATGATCTTCTGTTTGCATCTAGTAATTTATTGGCAGAAGTTGGGAAAGATAGTGGGTGCTCAAAAGATCCTTTTTACTCAAAAATTTTGAGGAACATATCGAGTTTGATGGTAAGTTGGGCAGAGAAAAGGCTCCTTGCATACCATGATACTTTCAATGATGGTAACATTGAGTCAATGGAAAGTGTAGTTTCCCTTGCAGTATTATCAGCCAAGATATTAGAAGATATCTCTCGTGACTACAATCGGAAGAAGAATAAAGAAGATGATGTGGACTACACTAGAGTTGATAATTATATTAGATCATCTTTGCGTGCTGTTTTCGTTCAGGCAAGTTCCCTCATTCATTCCACCTCCCTTAAATATGAATACTCTCTATCAGATGGTACACACGTATGACAAATTATGACATGTATATATATATGGTTTACCTTTGATTTACAGTATCGAGTTCTAAAAATATTTTTTTTCCTCAACTCTTCCTTTATGTCTAGAGAGCTGGTATTAGTTCTTTTTATGCATTGCAAGAGCTTACCACTTCTGTAATGTGCACGGATAATTTATAAGCTTAAACTTCGTTCTGATCCTGCTACAATTAATGTGTCAACATTCTCCAATTGGCCAAAAATACTTTACTTTACTATCAGTATGACCTTAACTCTTTTTAATCTCCTTTAAGGCAGAAATTGGAGAAACTGGACCCCAGCAAGCGTCCATCTAGAAAACAGAATAAAGCCTTTCCCATTCTTTCTATCCTTGCTCGAGATATTACTGAACTGGCTTATAACGAGAAAGCAATATTTAGTCCCAAACTGAAGAGATGGCATCCTCATGCTGCTGGCGTTGCCGTTGCTACCCTACATGTGTGTTATGGAAATGAGTTGAAGAAGTATGTTAAGGGTATTAATGAGTTGACGCCTGATGCAATAGAAGTGCTGATTGCTGCTGACAAGTTGGAGAAAGATCTGGTGCAGATAGCAGTGGCAGATTCTGTTGACAGTGAAGATGGTGGAAAATCCATTATAAGGGAGATGCAACCTTATGAGGCTGAAGCTGTAATTGCTACTCTGGTTAAGTCATGGATAAAGATCAGAGTAGACAGATTGGGGGAATGGGTTGACAGAAATCTGCAACAAGAGGTTGTTGCACTATCTAATCAAGTTAACAATTTTTTTTCATCAAAGTGTTTCTCCTTCCGATTAATTTTTAAGAGGATATCTTGAAAATGTTGTTGCCAAGTTTAAAAGTGGTAATATAATTTTTAACTTCACCTTTGCTTCCCCTAGGTATGGAATCCAGGGGCAAATAAAGACGGCTTTGCGCCTTCTGCTGTTGAGGTTCTACGAATCATAGATGATACCCTGGAGGCTTTCTTTCTGTTGCCTATACCCATGCATGCTGATTTGCTTCCTGAATTGATGTCTGGTCTTGACAAATCCCTCCAACAGTACATTTTGAAAGCCAAATCTGGCTGTGGTATATATTCATTGCATAGCATTTATTTTACCAAGGGGTGTTATTGAATTACTGTGTGACCAGGATTTCCCATTTTTATGATCTGCAGGGAGTCATAGTAGCTTCATCCCAACTTTGCCTCCATTGACTAGGTGTTCAACGAAATCAAAATTTAATGGTGTATTCAAGAAAAAAGAAAAGTCACAAGTGGCTCAGAGGAGGAAAGCCCATGTTGGAACTACTAATGGTGACAACTCAATCGATATAACCCAGATGTCTGTTCGCATCAATACAATGCAGCGCATTCGCATGGAGTTAGGGGTTTTGGAGAAGAGGATAGTTGCCAATCTCAGCAGTTCTAAATCCGCAAATGAAGATATAGCAAATGGGGTGAGCTTGAAGTTCAAACTTTCTGCATCTGCTGCTGTGGAAGGCATTCGTCAACTCTGCGAATGTATAGCATACAAAATCGTTTTCCATGATCTCAGTCATGTTCTCTGGAATGGCCTATATGTAGGACAAGTTGCATCCGCTAGGATTGAGCTTTTTCTTCAGGAGCTTGAGCAATACTTGGAGATTATATCATCTACAGTGCATGATAAAGTTAGAACACGTGTAATTGTTGAAGTAATGCAGGCTTCTTTTGATGGGTTCTTGTTGGTTTTGTTAGCTGGAGGTCCATCGCGAGCTTTCTCTCTTCAAGATTCTGCTATTATAGAGGAAGATTTCAAGTTTCTTACTGGATTGTTCTGGTCCAATGGAGACGGATTACCGACCGAATTGATAGAAAAGCATTCTACCACAGTCAGAGGTGTACTTCCCTTGTTTTCTGCAGATACTGAACACATAATTCAGCAATTCAGTCAGCTTACAATGGAAATGTATGGTTCTACAGCCAAATCCAGGCTTCCATTGCCCCCAATTGCAGATCAATGGAGCCCCACTGAACCAAACACACTTTTGCGAGTATTGTGTAACAGGAATGACGAGGCAGCTGCTAAGTTCCTTAAGAAGAATTACAACTTGCCCACTAAGGTTTAAGTCTAACGATTGACAAGTAACCACTCTGATATGCCACGCCTTCCACCCAATATAGATTTTTAGTTCCTTTTTTGTGTTGTGAAACCCTGACCAGTTTTTGAGGATACGATTGAGGTAAAGGTGGTTGCAACCTTGCGTTATATTCTTACCGATCAACACTAGGAAATATGGTGCTATATCATCAATAATCTTCAAAAGCATACGTTGTACAGGTGTGATTCTTGGCTTTGCTAATTTGTTGGCCTATTTTCAGCTCGTGTCAAAACACAATTACTCACGGCATGTAATACAGAGAAGTATTTATAGTTAGTTACTATTTGTTTTATAATTACGAATTGAATGGTCTATTTATTTGTGTAACACTATAATCTCCCCCCGCGAACTATTTGAGCTTGATCTTGTAAATGAATGAAATTATTTATTTGTGCAAATTTGTTGATATTAGAGCCATTACTTGAATAAATTAATTATTTGAAGACTAAAAACAATTTATCTTCTTAATGTGAAAAATCCAATTACGTATGGTGACAGAAAAACAAAATTAATCTATTTTTTAAGTACCTAAAACCCTGCTTTAAATTACAATCAATATTTTCGGTGGCAAAATAAGGTAGATGAAAATTAAGAGAAACTGCTAAAACACGACCAGCAATAAGTGACGTTAATAAACTATTTTCAAATGGAAAACGCTTATCTTGTTAATGCTTATAATTTATAAAGGGCAGTAGCAATTTAGTATCTTAAAATTTTTCACTACTTATTTTTAATCATTCGGCAAAATGTTGTCCTTTTCTATTTGTAATCATTTAGATACCCCTGGCCAGAAAATTAACATGAAATCATTTTTATGATGGCATTTTCAATCGTAAAAATGAGATATTACAAAATCGGGTCAAAATATAGAGTTCCAAAATTTTCATTTGATCATTCGATACTCGAGTAGCTAATAATGCCGGCAAAATCTTTCATGGCAATTGCATTAGTTGTATACACGTATACATGACACGCACACTAACAAATAAGCTTATCCCTACCCAAAGAAATGAAAAAACTAAACTAAAAGGGATTCCTTTTTAGTCCTTTTCTTTTCGAGACGGTTTTTGAGCTTGTTTTCTGCAAAACATGGAAACAAGTGACCAGTCAAGGCTAGGTAAAGTGATCTCCAATTAAAAAATATTAAGGAATTAAGAAACTAACCGATTTCGACTTTTTAGTCTTTCCTCTTATCCTGTTCTTTGGTGGTTTCAACTTGTATATCCGAACCATCCAATGGTGAGTTGTGAAGACCTGAGTGCATTAAAAGCCACGTCTAGCATCAGTAAGACTAAAACCATATAAGGTACTGCGAGGATTAGTTCTCATCAGAATAACACGAGGAAGAAAAATGCTTACAAACGATCTTTTAAGAGTACTAGTTAAGGAATCAAAAGTAGAAATTTTACTCTAGTTTACCATTACTCACCCACTCAACTCCATTTGAAATCTTCCTACAATATTTTCATACTATTGAATGCATTTACTTGTTCAATTAATTCTCGAGGATTAGTAAGATATTGTAGAAGAATACTACTTCTATTAACAGTATCCAAAAAAATTGTCAAACAACCTAATTATACGACTTTTAAGTTTTACTATTCCCATAAACGCCAACTAAGTAAACCGGCAAGAAAATATAGAATGGCTAATATTTCAAAACTAATGAAGTTATATTCCAAACCCAAAAATTTCAGTATCTTTTTCTTTTCAACCACAATTTGAGAGACCAAATCAGCTGGACTTATGGGGTACAAAGAGAGTGTTGGCAGATAAAGTATAAACCAAAATAGAGTGCAAAAAAGACAAAATATAGATGGGTAAAAATCTGAAGAAAACTTGTCAGCATGAGATAATAGAATCATATAAAAATGACAACTACAGGTATATTATCCAAAATTTCACATGGTAAAGTTTATTAGTACTGTCGTGGACTACTGAGGAACGATGCAGAATAACTATCCAAACACAAATAGAGACACTGTAACGATTAACAAATGTGAACCATTATAAATAAAAAATTATTTAAAGAAATTGCACCATACTGGTCATCCATATTAGCTATTGTAGAACAAATACCATGGTTAGTTCAGTAAGCAATTCATCATGAACGGCACTGAATAATTCCAGGATCATAATAGATGAAACACACAGTGCAACATAAAGTTCCTAATATAATAAATAATTTAACACATTTCAATACAAACAATCTGACCTCCTCGAAATGCGTAAGTTTGAAATGTTTCTTTCCAATTTCTGTCCGCCTCACTCTGTCGAAAGCTTTACCGTCTGTCTCCACAAACCTGGAGCAAAAGCAGGGCTCGGAGAGTTAGGCAGCATAACAGTTGAAAACGTTAATTTTCAAAACCAATTTTACAGGATAACTGACCTGTAATAGGAAAGTTTATACATGAGGCAGTTTAGCATTGTTGGTGTGGCCATGTTATCAATCCGATATTGACCATCCCTCTTGAAATTTAAAAAAAATGAAAATAAAGGTGTTAACACTTTTCAAAAGCTAAATATTACAAAATATAAAGGCCAGGATAAAACATTGAACAACCCATATTACTCATTTAACTTACTAAATAGTCTGGTTCCTTTATATGAGGGAATACACCCCCTCCAATACGAACCATCCACAGGAACTTATTGATATCATCACTGGGATAACCAACCAGTCCTGTAAATAATTATAGCACCTAATGAGAACAAGATGACTTGAGAAAATACCAATAAAGAGAAAGAAGTTGACCTCCGAAGACAACAAGAACATATTTGACATCCAATGAGTGGAAAATTTCCCAAGCTGCCTTCTCTGGAGAAGACATGGCAGTACCAACAGTAGCAATATGCGTGTTATTCCAGGTGTTATTGTCAACAATGACTGTTCGGTTTGCCATGGCAGTTGTTTGGTACCCATAGTCCCACCAAGATGCCACCTACAAGAATTTTTATGAGCGTCAATATTTCAACATCCATAACGTGATTTCACCACAATTTTCTCTTCATTTGGGTAGAATAATCTTAGGGAACAAACAATTTAGGAACTTAAGCCATAAAAAATTTATAATTTAGAAACACAACCTATTTGGTTAAAGCATTAACCAAAACTTTAACCCATAAAAATTTAAAATTTATAAACACTATTAAATCAATATTTGGTAAACGCATTAACCAAAATTTGAATATTATTAACCAATTTTCACATAATCCCTTTTGACAATATTAAGCATATTAAAGAATAAGTTCTCAACAAATTTCCATTCTGGTTAAAAAAGTGGAAAGGGAACCAACATGTTCGGGGAACATTAATTCTCACAAGGGATAGAGTATGCCCCAAGTTAATTGAAAACATCATTTAAAGCACCTCAAAGTCTCAATTGACTTTCACTTTAAATAATATCTAACTACTGAGTGGCCAACTTACTCAACCTACGGATACATCATCTTTCATATTTTGTTCGTTTAAATTTAAGAAGTAGAAGGTTCATTTAATTTCGAAACATAAAGTAGATTTCAGGAGTTAGCACAAAACACAGGAAGTCATGCAAACTAACAATCACCGTTAATTCCAGACAGTGTTTTTCGGAAAGAACTTCTACAAAGTTATGAACTTGTAAGAGAAAAAAGCAAAAACATAATTTTAGCAACATGGGCAAAAAATTTGCACACAAGTCACATGAATTTCAGCAGAAAAATAATGAAATCCCATAGAACTTACTTTATCATCTACTTCAGTATTATGACTGAGCCAAGCATACGCCTCTCTAAAATCGTCAAAAACATGAAGCCCATCGTGTGAATGTGATGTTAAAACAATAGAAGGGGCTGAATAAGCTTCAGCTGCTGCCCATACACTGTGAACCTACATGGGAGATCAAGATACGAACTTTCTTATAACATACATGGTAGCATGAAAGGGCATTATTGTTCAGAAAAAATAATAAAAACAAATTAATATAAGACATTATACTTCTAATAGAGTATAAACCAGCAGAATCCCAGAATTGTCAACTTGGCGTTTGTTTCAAGCTATAAAGGATTCCCAGTAAAGTATGCTTCAGAATGTCACATTTTCACGTTAGGTTCAAGTTTTGGAATAACATTCCCAAGAATTGTTGATTCCCAAGAATACAAAAATCTTGCATTCCCGTAGGAATGGAAGTTACTATCTAGAGTAAATAACTCTCCTTGACTTCATCATTTCACATATATCTTTCCACTTCTTTTTTTTCAATTTTTAATTGAAAATATCTTTTTTCTCAAATTGCTAAATGTCAATCAAACATGTTCATAGGAATAATATCCCTTGACATAATATTTTTTGGGAATGTAATATGGTACCTTCAATTAAGGGGGTTCGTTTAAGAAAGAAAGTAAATACAATACTAATAAAATATATTAGTCAAATAAAAAGGAAACTTTATCAAATAAATAATCCACCTACTTGGCTGTCATAGTCCTAGTAGAGAAAAAAAAAATCAAATAAATAATCCACTTTAAAAACCTAGGAAACATCAAATGAATAATAGCATGCTTAGGAAATTACCACATAGAAGGCACCTAGCAACACAAGCAAGATAATAGCAATGACGGATGTCTCCAGAGGTAAAACCAAAAGCCTTTTCTTAATCTGTGACTTGCTAAGAGGCTTATCCACAGGTTCCTTTTCTTTCTTCTTGCTCTTCTTCGAGGTCCGTTCCTTTGATGTGTCCTCACTTTTATCCGTCTTCACTGAATCATTTGGCACAACACTTTCAGAACTGGCTTCCCCTGCCTTCATAGTCAAAAGCACAATTTGAACAAAGCAAACTAATAATGCGACCAGAAGAACATAAATAAGCGCCAAAACTGGTGATCATTAGAAAAATAAGGCTTACATCAACCTGAGAATGATCTGATAAGCTGGGTAACTGCAACTTGATAGATCTTGTAAAAACATCAAAAGCTTGAGAAAGAGCAATCCCAGACAATATACATGCTGCTGGAGCAAGTACAAGCATCAAGCGAACCTGATATTCATCAAGATTATGTCCTCAATAAAATAATAAAAAATTCAATAGGAAGAAAAACCACCTCCATTATTATGCTTACCATGACTCCAGAGAAGTATACTGATGTAACAATATAAAGTATCACAAAGGAGCTTGCATCAGACAGGGGAGAGAAACATGCCTAAAATAGGTAAGACTCACCATGATTTAGTTTATATTAAATATGAAAAAAAAAAAGATAAAACATATTTCTTTTTATAAAAATAACTTACAATAATTCCAGCTGGAACCAGGAATGCCAAAACATTGATGTCCATGAAGTATGAAGGCCAAGTAGGTGGTTGATGCTCACTAACACTAGCAATGATTGGAATATACTTGCTTGCATAAGTACTGTCACACAACAAATAAATTAAGTACTTGGGATTGTAGCCAAATAATGAAAAGGAAATATTTTGCAGAATAACATAAAGAGAGGAAAAATTCAAAGACACTTCTTTGGGCTATACAAATATATTAGGTAAATTCCATAGTTATTATGAAATAGAATGACCACCAGTCATAAAAAGGAAATATTTTGCAGAATGACATAAAGAAAAAGGTAAAATTCAAAGACACTTCTTTGGGCTATATTACTGTATTATTAGGCAAGTTCCATAGTTATTATGAAATTGAATGACCAACAACAATCACCTTAATCAGAGAATATCAGTTTAGGTGACGTGAAAAAAATATTTTATAATTTCTTAAAGAATGTGGATGATAATTAAGATTGCGAAAACAGCACATACGGATCTAGCAGACTTAAACTTCTTCCACTCCATCCCTTTGTTGGGCTTGACGCTACCAATGCTATAAGTACTGCCACCATTGCACAGCACACTGCCCTGCAAAATAAACAAGAAAAGCAGGTACTATTTTAATATCTCTTTGCAATGTTTTGAAAAGTCTAATAAACCGATAAAGGGACACCCACATTCCAAGAGAAACAACTAGTGCCACAGCTACTTTGAACATTTTTGGGGAAAGAATTCCTTTAATATAGTACACAAGAGCCACTACATGGATGATAATGAAAACCTGCAAAAGAAAAATTGGGTAGGTTTCAGTGAAGCTAATAAGGTGAGAAGGAAAGAGGAAAAATACAAAAATAATTGATAGAATATGCTAAAAAATAAAATGAATGAATATATATTCAGTGCTAAATAATGATTAAGTCATCAGACTTGGAAAATAAATAGCATTTATATAATAAGAATAGATTTAAAAGCTAGCACAAGATTTGCAGAAGTTGGGTACTATATTGAATAATGATCAAGTTAGATTTAAAAGCTCAAATGACAAACTTAACAAAATGGAGTAGTAGTCCTAATTGATGACAAGATGATAGTTTTGTCACATGTGAAAAGTTGATCATGTGGCATTTCTGAAATTTTGGTTAACAGAACATGCTAGCATTGTTTGATCCAAAGAGGTAGGGAACAAGCTTATGTTGTCGTACTAAAGGAGTCACATGTTAACCATGACAAAGAAGTATAATTTGATAGCAAATTGTTTTATAATGTACATTGATATTTTATAAAAATATTTGTATTTCTGAGTTATCTCAACAGAGTTATCAACTTCCAGCTCATAAGCCCATTTATAAGAATACTAACACTGACTAGCTAAAGGGTAATTTAAACTCTTTTGTTGACATATTAGCACATAATTTTCCCCTCCATAGAAACAAAGAATATTCGTTAACTATTTTCTTATCATCATTATTTTATGACAACAATTCTATTGAAAATAAAGCATTCACAAGACAAGGTATGCAATAATATAGTTAGGCTCAAACATGCTCCTGGTTACATATCTTTATTGCAAGTTCAACTTAATCCAAACACCCCGGGGGTACTATACTCACCAGAAATGATGCAAAATGCTCTGATGTCATTACAGCATTAAACCCAACCACTGGCACCAAGGAAGCCAACAGTGTGCCCAATACGACCTGCATTAAGAAAATCATAATGTGAATCAGGAACAAGATAGATTAATTTGAGATAGGTTCCAAACATACATCCCGAATCAGACCAGAAACACCTCTGGCTTCTAGTTGTAAACAAAATGCGATAAATTCACAGAAAGTAGTAAATATGTGATCTCAAACTAATGACAACTTCTAATATAGTAAAATGCAGAGTTTATGTACAAATAAATTCTTCATTTACATATTGGAACAAGCAAGTTGAACCTCATTGTAGAGCATTTTATCAATCTGAAAAACCTTGTTAAAAAAGCCAAACCACCTAGTGAGATGAGGCTTTTGTTTTACTGTTGTTAAACCTTACCAAAACTCGCCCAAATATTATCCAAATTACAGCTTACCACATCAAGCAGATGTAAAATGTTCATTTCAACTATCCAATTGAAAAAGGCAAATGCATTTATTTAAACTCTAAAAATAACTGTATGATTGAAAGAGATACTTACAAGAGGAGCGTATGCAATGTAGAGTCGAGAAGAATAACGACCAGTTACAATGCACAAGAGCACATGCATTGGAATAAGATTAATGATAAAAGTGTACCCTCCCCATGAGCAAACCTGAAAGATAAGAAATGAATGTAACATAAACCAGAGGGGGCAGAGGCAAAGATAACCAAGATAAATAGTATTGTCAAAAGCTTACCATGTAAAAGTATGCTATGGAATTCAAAGTGGCATAAAAGAGAGATCCTGTATTCAGCGTCTAGATGATGTGTAAATCAAGTTAGAAACTTAAATAGAAAATAATGCAAAGCTTAGTGATTTCTAACTGCAGAGACCTACAGAATATCAAAATCACACATTATGGACCATGATAATAGTGCATTGTAATAATCTGGAGGAAATTTAAGAAACCCATGTCATTAAACAAGGCCAATCGATGCAAAGAAAAAGTTACTTGCTTTAGCAGATCACCTTAATATAAAGATAGAAAGTGAAGATCAAAGCAAATATAGCAACAGCTTCATTGTCATAGCTGCCAGCTACTGATCGAGATATATATGAGGGAACCTGTATACACAAGATAAATCAAGATTAATAACATGTAAGAGGGATGTCAGAGACCAGCAAACAAAAGACCAAAACATATTAAAAGAGAATAACTGTTACCAACAGGCATCATTAAATTTACAAATATACATTTCAACACACATGGTTACTATTCAACCAGCATCCATCAATTTTTCTAAACATTTATTCTCTAATCATTCAAAAATAGAACACTGAATGGTTAAGTTAATAATTATGATCATAACAATCATAAATGAAATTTTAATAATTATTAGGAAAAATGGAAGACAATCTCATCAAGTCACAAGCTTGTCTAGAAATTCACCATAGCCAGAAGAACTGCTGCTGTCAAGCCAGCCCCTGCACCCTTAACCTCCTGCAAAAGGAAGAAGCTCAAATTAGCAAGAACATAAGCAACAGCAAAAATATTCAATGTGCAATTCTGGCATCAACAAACCTTTGTCAGAAGATAAGTTGCCCATGAAGCAAAGGCTGAGAATATAGGTGCAGTAAACACACAGACAGTTTCAACTGAGAGAGGTATGTTTAGGGAATTCAGTATCCTGAAACCCGAAGGGAATGTTAAAAAAATATCAACCTCCTTAGATAAACTTTAAAACTATTGCTTGCACGTGTATTTAATATTACTACATAACAAATAGAAAAGTTACAGCATTAGACAACCAACATTAACCGCGTTTCAAATGCTTACCACCATAAAGTGCCTGCTGTCAATGTCAAACCAGGATACACAGTCCCACCAATCACACGACCAAGGGGATACCTTGAAATGGACAGGAAACACAGACATAATATTATATCAAGAAACATTTAACAATAAGCTGTTTAAACTATACAAGTATAGAAAAAAAAAAAAAAAACTGCTTCAAAAGAAAACACCATCAGCTTACCAAGTTCGGTCATCAAACCAGTTCCAGAAATCATATATCCCATTCTTCGTCAAAAACTGAAACCAACAAATACATGTCATCTTCTCTGAAATTTTATGGCATTGAGATTAAGAGAGTAAAACTGAATAAAAACAACAGCCACGAAGAAATTCCAATTTTCATTAACCAGTATGAAAGATTCTTCAGTCATCCCAATTGAATATAGTAATATGAGCAAAATAGTTCCATTCCAAATACTGCATGCTCACCTGAGTGACTCTATAGTTGAAATAAGGATCAAACTCGTGAATAACACTCTCATACTTTATAACCTGCACACAATGCATAAAAAAAGTGAAAGACTGCAATAAAAACTCTGCCAACCAGGTGGGAATAGATAAACTACTCTAGTACCGTAGAAAACAGAAGACTGATACAAATAGAAATTTGAGTTAGAACGTACAAGTATTCAGTTCACAGAAATGGCCACACCATATCACCACTTTCATACAATTATTTCAATAAAACACGAGTGCTCCATGCATTCACGTTTTTGGAATTTAACCAACTGGAAGGCTTCAATTAAGCATTTAATAATCTAATCTAATTTAAATACTATAACAGGAAATTCATTTCAAATGCATACACATTTGAAATCACATAACAAATTACAAACAACATAACATCTTCTCCCACATTGCATTTCATCATTTCAGTCTAGGCATTACTCTTACCCCATTGGTGTAAACGTTTTTCCAATCGTTGACTTATCTCGTGAATGAACGAACTCAACTCGCTCAAGTCGCAAAAAACAAAATCTAAACCGTAAACCGTTAAGGCTAAGTCACTAATATTGCAATTTATGCCCGATGATTGTTATGCACACGAAGAAAGACACGAAAGTTAAAGTCAGCTGTAATTGTAGCTGCTGAATTTAAAAGCATAAAATCACGTGGATAAAAGGAAAACGCGGAATCGAAACGAGGCCTAGGTAACCAGATC
Source organism: Macrotyloma uniflorum (assembly GCA_016859785.1). Lineage (NCBI taxonomy): Eukaryota > Viridiplantae > Streptophyta > Magnoliopsida > Fabales > Fabaceae > Macrotyloma > Macrotyloma uniflorum. Next base: position 2,056,739 of record BDMB01000030.1, read on the forward strand.
TGCGGAAGAAGGAAGAATGAGGAAAATGCTTACCGAAAATAGACGGATCGAGAAGGCGAGAACGCCGATCAGGAGAAGGATGAAGAACGCGAGAACATTGCCGAAGGCGTGCCTGATGGAGGAGACGCCGTTCGGAGTATCGGAGGCCGCCATTGACGGCCAAATTGAGCTCCGTAAAGAGGGAAAGTGAGCGAAGAAGAGAAGAGAGAGAGAGAGCCAGTGTGACTCACTGGGGTTTATATCTGTGGAAGTCGTTGTGGAGCCGATCAGGGAAGACTAACCTGTGTTGGCTTGCAGAGAAGCAAAAGACCATATTGGGTCTTGTTTTGTGTAAATTGACTGAAATATCCTTTAGGTTCTGACGTGGCAAAGTTTCATTGAGCTTGTTACAAATTTTTGCCACTCTGGATCATGTGATTGGACGTAGACTCTCTTCTTAGGTCTTCGGTTCGGACAAGCTGATTTTTCAGGGGCTTAGTTATTATATTTTTTCTCCATCAAATTAAAAATATTTATTTTAATACTTTAAAAATATTATTTTAATTTTAAATATTAAATTTTTTTTTTGAAAATTATTAAGTCTTTCGAAGTTAGTACATAAATAACTATATTTCATTATATTAAAATATATATACATATATATATTATTTAAGTATAATTAAACTTTTTCATTTTTTAATGAGATGCGACCTATCATTTCCGTATTTCAAAATTTTCCCCTAGTTTATTCAAAATTATTGTTTTTAAATAAGGAGGCATTGTTGTAATTAAATAATGAAAAATGATTTTATTTTTATATTAAAAATAAAAGAGTGATCTAAAATGAAGGTATTATGCATACATCTACTTGTATCTTATATAAATTTAAAGTTTATTCTAAAGTGAAAATGTTTTTAAAATTTATCTTTAAATTGAGAAAAATTATGAATTATGTTTTTAAAGAAAGGATGATTATGTGAAAATTAAGAGATAATGATTTTATTTTTGAAAACTTTTACAAATATGGTTCATCTCTTGAAAAAAAATTGAATTTTTTTTTAATCAAAATTTGATTAATAGGGCAATGTAATTTTTCAATTAAGTAAAAGAAATATATAAATGTAACATTCTCAAAAATTTAATGAATAACCAACACTTTAAATAAAATTTTATAAATGTAACACTTCTAAAAAATTTTAATGAATTTTCAAAATGTTTAATTTGATTTAATTTTTTGGGTTAAAATTTACAACAGACGATTATTTAAAATGAGATTATATATTGGACTATTGGACTTTGGGAAGCAAGGCCCATGGATCAAAGCCTCACTTATCAATTTTGTTAAGAAAGTTGACTTTAAATATAAAAACTAATTAAAATTACAATTTTTTAAAAATTAAAATAAAATTTATTAATTAAAAGCCAACAAAATTTTAAAAAAATATAGACAAACACATCTTTTCCGAATATATAATATTTTGGGTAAGAAATAGATAAATAACTAGTAAGTAAATTTATTTAAAAACTAAAAACTAAGAACTGAAAGTTTGATAAAATAATTTATTGAATTAAAGGTATTTAGTGAAATTAAAAATTAACTAACTTATATGAAATTATGCAAATCGTATAAACGTATACATATAATAATTAAAATTTCAATAAAATTATTATTGGTGTTATTAGGTAACCTATATTTCATAAAAAATCAAAAAGTGAAATATATTGTATTAATTTATTTAAATAAAATTATCTACTTTTTCTATGATTATGACACCTCAAAACTTTTGTTAAAATATGCTGCCACATAAGTAGTTGAACCTGTTCAATTGCAACCTGCAAAATTCATGTCCTTTAGTTCAATTTTTCCCAATTTGATCTTCATATCAGTTTTTATATGCTTTTGTTTTGTTTTGCAGAGTTTAGATTCTTCTTCTTCTCATCTTTCTCAATATCAACATTAAATTTATATCTACTAGAGAGTTGCAGGTCTTTCAGAATTACTTCAAATGAATTTCTTTTATAATTTTATTCTTTTACAATTTTTCATCCAAATAATATATTTTACTATAAAATATCTCACATTCTTTACAAAAATAATTACATTTTTTACAATTTTTTTAAAACAAAAAGTTAAAATTATACATAATTATATAATTGATGTATTTTTTAAGTATAAATAGAAGAATGTGTTATGAAAATTTTACCTTATTTCTACTAAAAAAATTATTATCCATGAAATATTTTTCATAGAATTTTCTTGAAAAAAAAAATAATTACTCGTTAAATATTTTTTACAAATTTATTTTTATGAAAATTTTTTATAAATTTATTTGTGAAATTTTTTAAAATATTTGTTTATAAAAAAGTTTTCCATGAATTTGTTTATGAGAAATTTTTTATAAATTTATTTGTGGAAAATTTCCCATGAATTTATTTGTGGGAAATTTTTCATGGATTTTTTGAGAAAAATTTCCTATTAGCTTCTTACCTACAAATTTTCTACTACCACAAATTTGTAGGTAAAAGGCTAGTAAGAAATTTCTCACAAAAAATCACAAAAAATTCATGGAAAATTTCCTACAAACAAATCCATAGAAAATTTTTTACAAATAAATCCATAAAAAACTTTTTCATAATTTATAAAAAAATTTTCACAGATAAATTTATAAAAAAATTCTATGAAGAAAATATTGAATAAATAATTAATTTTTTTTAGAAAAAAATTCCGTAAAAAATATTTTATAAGTAATAATTTTTTTTAGTGTTATTTCAATTTTTAATATACAATTTATTTATATTTTAATTTGATTTATATCTAATTAATATAATATTTTTAATTTAATATATTTTAATTTAAACATGATATTAAACATTTATTTTATATATTTTAAGTTGAGGTCATCGATTATCTCTCATCAATTATTCATAAATTCAAACAACTTGTTTATTTAAAATTAAATTTTGGAAAAATTAATATGAAAAATTTAATGAAACGTGGGTCTTGGATGTGGATGTGACAACAAAAAAAGCTGAGTTTGGTGATAAAATGGGGTCAAGTAAGGACGCGCGTTTGCCACAAACTTTTGATTTCATAGAACGCAGGTGCTGCCAAACATGGTCCTAAACAAACTCGTTTTCTTTTTTCTAAGTCTGAATAACGTGTTATTAAAAAAAAAAAAAAGTAAAATATATTATGCAGAACACAAATTATAAAATTTTAGCAAATTTATTAAAACAATTGTTACAATTATTACTTTTTAATATTAATTTTCCAACAATAAGATAAAACAACTTTATATTTTAAGAAAAGTTTATTGTTTTTCATATATATAGTTAATAAATGTTCATATGTTATTTCTCATCAGAAAAATAAAATATTTTGAAAATCTTATTTAATTGCTGCAACACAATACAACAGCATAATTTTTTAAGCACCCTCAAATTCTACTAACATGCAAATATAATGATTCCCTGAAATTCATCTATAAATAACAAACCATGCCACAATCAATTCCATTATAAATATAAGTAACATACTTTTCTGAATACATTTTTTCATTAATAACAAAAGTTTATCAAAACTCAATTATTGTACCTTACTTGTGACAACACCCCTCTAATTATTTATGAGAAAACTAAAATACTGATCCATAATTGGTTTAGTTGTTCTTCTTCCTCAGTCACAATTGAATCTCTACTTCAATAATCTACATATCAAAAATTAATACATATTATTGAAGAGAAAAGTTTATATTGAAGATCTTATAATCGTTTAGCGAAAAAATTAAATTATGGTTTATAAAATAATATAAACTTTACTGATTTGATGAGTATGAATTAGGTTTAAAGTCCATTACTAATATAGTATTAATATGGTATGAAAGTCAGATTTATGATAATAAATTAGATTCTATTACTAATATGTTTTAAGAGTTTATTCTAATAAGATTTTCAGACTATTATCGAATTATTTAAAAATTTCATAAATAGTTGGAAATTCTATTTAAAAATAAAATCAAATTATAATTTATAAAATAATATAAATCTTATTTGAATGAGTGAATTTAAAAAAAAATGTGTTAGATTTTAATAAAACAATCAAACAAACATGTAAATAACAATAGAGAAGCTTATCCTTACATCTAGGCCTTGAGTGCTTCTTCCATGGCCTTCAAACCTTTCTCTATCCTCCCAGCCATGACCTGCAAGCCTGCATGTATGAAGGAATCAAGATATTCAAGTGTCCACCCTTGAACTGGTTCAACTTCATAGGCCCACTCAATCTCACACCCTTCAGCATTTGGAGTCAGTTTCCAAGTTGCAAGGTAGGAGTGAAATCCAACGTTTCCTTCCACAATAGAATAGGTAAAAGTCCAATGGGTAGGGTCAATGGATAACAGTTTCTGCTTAGTCCAATTCACAGATTTTTTTTCATCATCATCCACAGGAGTCTTGAAACCAGCACAGAAACGCACACACCCTGGTAGGCCAGATATGCCTTCAACAGGAATGCATGTAGGAGTGGGAAACCACTTGTCAAGGCCAAAGAAATCCTGCAGAAGAGGCCATATTTCTTCTGCTTTGGCTCCTTTTACTTCTGCAGTGGCCTTGCCCTTCCATTTTTCTTCATGAGTACTCTCCATATGTACTATCTTTGCTGCAATGTCACAAGCAAAAAGACTAAGAAAGTATGAAGTGTGTATATCTTTGCTATGAAGGTATACCCTTATATAGAATAGAAGTTGGTCCTACATTAAAACATAAAAAAATGGCAGTGTATAAATTTAATCTTTACCTTCAACTTGCATTTCATCTTTTGAAGTGTTCTGGAGAATATATATTAATTAGAGATAATGCAAATGTAATTGACCAAGAAAGTTGGATAGCACCACCTCCACCACGCTTGTATTTTTGTGGTTTTGGAGAGTACTGAGAAGAGTCATCATCACACATGAAAATCATAGATTAAATCTCCACCAAAAACCTTTAACACATGCAAGAATAGCGAAGAAAATCATATCTTAAATCTCTAAACAACTGTAACTAACCACTCATATATATACTTGAATTTTCACTTCAAGTGTGAATCTTTACACTGCTACAGTTTTTCAACTCATCAGATACTTTAATATACACAGAAATTTTTGTACCTGCTACCATACCATTCTGAGGTTAACCCTTCATCAATATATAATAATAATGGTGATTAGAATAATATTAATGATAATAATACATTGATCACGCGACAGTAATAAAAGTGATTTTAAGGATCCGAGCATAGTGAAAATATATATAAACTATTCATCATATAAAATGTTATGATGTGATATTTCAGGATTGTATATCCACCACAAACCAATGACCGAGTAATTTTCGGATTTCATCCAAAAAGTTGATAATGATCCAACTGGAAAAGCTGTTCTACGTGGAAACTTTTAGCCTCAGCCACTTGCTAGAATGAACCACACATGTTGAACATTTTTTTCCCCCTAATTACATTCTATTTTTCTTTTATATTTCCTCAATTAGATTTTTGTTTTACTTTGACTTGTTTCACTTCTTTTTTCTCACCTTCATCCTACTTTTTCTTCTTCTTTGTCCATGATTAGAGAGCTAGAAAGATCACTTGCTACCCCTTTCTAGTGACATAACTGATTCAAAAGTTTGCTTATTCCACAACACAGTTACACAGATAGCCATAGATTGTTGGAGCTACATGATTTACCAAGTGAGGTGACTTGACAGATGCAAGATACTTGATATGCAGAACCTAATTGTCCTAATGAATTTTTGTCCTTTTAAGTTGGAACCCATGATGAATATTGTATTTATGTGGCAGGCAAGAGAATCTGTTTATTTAATTGACACTTATATAATAAAATCAGATATACACAAGATAGTTATTGCTTGATTATCTTAACTTCACTTTATCATGAAATGAAATAGAGAATCTTGTAATCTCCAAGCCCCGACAAATGTTGATAGATACTGTAATTAACAAGTGGAAGTGGGTTGGTGTAGACATAGTTCTGCAAAAGTATGGCAAATGATGCAGAAAAAGAGTTCCATTTTTCTTTGTTTTCCTTTTCCCTCTTGTCAAATAATTGTGTTTGTATGGTTGTGAGAAATGGTAGGGTAACTATGGAATGAAAAAGAATTTTGGTCTATGTAAAGTTTAGGTTTAGTTGATTTTGATTTTCTTTAACAACGTTTTTATAACATGTTATTTTGTTAGAAATTGTAAAACATCATTATCATATTTAATTTATTTTTAAAATTGATTTTTTTAGAAATTGTAAAAAAATATTATAATATTTAATTTATTTTTAAAATTAATTTAGATTAACCTCATTTATATATTATAATTTGATTTATTTTTAATTTATATATAAATTTTTTTATATTTTCTTTTTTACGAAATTTTGTTTTCAATTATATATTATAATTTAATTTTTTTTTAATTAATATAAATTTTTTTTGATAGAAACTTAACAAATTAATAAATAAAGATTGAAATTTTGATGGTATGAAAAAAAAAACTTCAATGATAAAATTTGAAAAGTTGTAATAGTTAATATAAAATATGTAATTAAATCTTTAAGTTTTATTTCTTTTATTAAATATGAAAAAATTACTGGTCCTTCAAAATTTCTCTATTAAATAAAATTAATCATTAAAATATATATATATATATATATATATATATATATATATATATTATAACTTTATCTCCTCTTTCTCAAAATAATTGAAATGTGAACCTGAAGTTCAGAATAAGAAACGTGAACCAGAGGTTCAGAATAAGAGGAAAGTTGAAAAGGAAAGCATAATACCATCATTGTTATTGAATTTTCCTTAATAAAAAAGATTGAGTGATTATGCTTATTAATTATAAGAACATTGACTTAAATTTTGATTTTTAAAGTTTTTAATATTTTATACAGCATGATCTGTTTTCCTTTATTACTTTATCTATAACACTGTTTATTTTTAATTTTTAAATTAAATGCAATATAGATAGTGCAGTAAAATACTAATTGAATCTTGTGAATGTATTTTTAAATATTTTATCTCTATTTTTCTATATTTCTTGATGTACATACTTCATTTTTATGTCGAGTTTCTATATTAGTAAATATTTATGCATCAATTTATAAGGAAAATTAGTACACAATTTGATTAATAAAGTTCACAAAATTAAGGGTATAAAAATTATCAATCTATAGTCTATATTTCTTAAAATTAAGAAAATAAATACATTTTTTTTAATAAAAAGGACTGGAGGTTGTATTTTCATTAATGGAAATATATATTCGAAAAGAAAAAATTGATATCATCACAATCACTTTCTGAAAGCATATGCTTATTTCAAAAATACCATTTAGAGTTCTGTTAAAATATATTTTCGAAATAGGAATTTATTTTCAAGAATTAATTTTTTATATATTTTTTTTTATAATTTTGATATTAAGACATTTATATTTAATATTAAAAAAATGATATAAGATTAATTTAATTTTATAAAATCAATTTAAAAGATAATATTTGTATTTTATTTATATTATAATTTGATTTTATATTTAATTAACAAATATGAATAAAGTATTTCTATTTTTATTTTTATTTATTTTGTATATACACCAAAATTTGAATTTTAAATCACAATATAGTAATCAATATTAAAAAGGATAAAATTAGTAAATTATAATATATAAATAGTAAAAAAATGTGTCCATATTACCTATTCTGTAATTTAAGTTTGGAATTGATAGTTATATAATTTTTATAATTTATAATAACTTTTAATTAACCGTTTAAATATATTTTAAAAAATATAGTAATAGTTAAATTAAAAAAAAACAATATTGCAAAGAGAGAAACAGTGAGTGGGCCTTATGTGGATATAAAACACTTCTATCTGTTGGGCTTGAAAAGCCCAGGATAGCTCCATAAGAGGGTGGCCTCAAATGTTTCTTACAGAATTCAATTCAATTGCATCTATGAAATATGCACTATTATTTCATATGGATCCATTTTATTTATTTATTTTAATGAATTTTAAAATTATTATTTATTTAAGATTTGATTATGTTTTTTTAATTTTTTAAGAACTATAATTACTTAAAGCCATCCAATTGATTTGTTTTTTTTAATTAGATTTTTAACGATTATTGAATTCATTAAATTATTGTTATTATATACTTATTCCCTATAAATTACTCCTCATTTCGTAACCTAAAAGATATATGGTTAAGTAGGTTTTTATATCTCAATAATTTGTTTTAAAATTGGCATCTTTAAAATTGTTTTTTTCTTCTATTATTCAACATTTAAAATAATAAAATTACTGTTAGAATTAAATTTATATATTTTTTTACAGGTATATAAATGGGAACACTTTAATTAACTTGTATGAACACCTCAATTGTATTTTAAAATTTATAGGAAGAATATCTCGGTTATTTGTTATTATTTGTTTGATTATGATATAGTTATTTTTTAGGACTCGTTCGATTATAATGAAAGGTGGAAAATCATAAATATTATATTTAAGTATGAATTATGATCAAATACTAATTATAAATATTATTATAATAATAAATATAGAAAAATATAGAAGATATAAATTAAACTTAACAAACCAAGTTCATAAAAAAACATTATAATTAAGAATAATAAATAAAAGATAAATTATGATTTTGATTGAATATATATTGAATTTTATTAAGTTATTATTAATTTGAGTTTTAGAATATTTTTTAAATATCTTAATCTCTACTGAAAGTATTTGGAATTAAAAGATCGAAAACTTTATTGAAAAAAAAGATTTAACTTGAAATATCGTGTTTTGAGAAAAAATGTTTATAAATATTAATTATAAAAAATACATTAATTTCAATATGCAAATCAGTTTTAAAAATACTTAGAAGACTTATTTAATCCAAATTGTTATAATATATAAGTCATGACATGTCTGTTTTATCTATGGACCACACTCCACGCATACTCTTGTATATTATAAGATTAAAATGTTCCAATTTTTGGTGGATAAGCACCAATTTTTCGTGGCAGTTGAATGAGAAGCCAAATGGCAAGCAAATAGAGAAGACCCATGAATATAAATCGAGGCCACCATGAAAAAACTTAAGTGTAAAGCATTCTAACAAATCTATTCAGAAAAGAAAGTTCTAAAAAGCAAATGCATTACAATTAAAAGACTTCCTTCAATGACAAGAACTTACAATTATTACTGCCTAATGTATATCTTTTTGCTGGACCACTCATGATTTAGGACAAAATATCTTAATCATTTTAACCACTAATCATCTGTGTTTCCACAATTCACAGGTTTGATTAATCGTTTAAATGGAAGAACTAAGCAATGATTATCTTTCATTAATTTATTTTCTACCTTACTCATAGTTTCATGTGGGTGTGTCTCTTTCTCTAAGTTTTCAAAACTTTCCCTAAAGGAAAATTTCTTTTCATTCTTTCTTCTTTCATCACCTCGTAAATTCTCATCCATACATTGTTTTGAGCCCTAGCAGCAAAAAGAAGTGAACTTTATGTAATATATGAGAAGTTAAACTGTATGGGAAATGCTAATTAGCATTCTAAAAACATTAGATAAATAATTAAAAAATTTTGTTAACAAAATTTATTGAAACAGGATATTTTGAAGCACTTTTCTCACTTATCTTTTATGTTTCTTGTAGTAATATAATATAAGTAATGTTTTATATATAATTAGATATAAATAATTATACTTGATTAATGATTAATAATGTGTATTTATAATATTAGTTAGTTTTATTTCTGATGTTAATACAAGATAATAAAGATACGGACACCTCATGGTATAAGGTCAAATATCTTTTAAATATAATGAGATATGTATTTATAAGGACTAAATGACATTTTAAGATGTCTTTTAGGTTCTAATTTTTCTGAACTCCTTGATTAAATAGAATCTAATAGTGAGAATATCTGTAATTACACTTTAACACTCAAGTCAATAAAAATATAAAGGACATTAATAAATGATGAGAAAATGTGTTACCTAGTTTAGATTATTATTATTTATAATATAATAAAATAATTGATTACCTTAAATAAAACTAATCAACTTATATTTTGAAAGAGATTTATCGAGATTGGATTAATTCTGTTACTGTAATATGTTAAAGTCCATAATTTAATGGACTTATAACCTAACAATATATTTATCAATTTGGACCGGTAAATTTAAAAAAAAAAAAAAAATATCTTAGTCTGAATAATTCTAGACAAGCAGATAAAAAATTAATATCTATTTACTATAATATATTTTTAACAATATGATTCTCAGTTATATATATTTTAACTTTAATTTTCAGTATAAAATACATTAATTTAAATATTATTAGCTCCGCAAAACATTCATAAGATCCAATCCATAATACCATCAAACTAGAAATTGAAGTAAATGAGTGAAAATTTGTAACAAACAACAAAATTTAAGTGATTACCATCTCATTGAGTTTAATGTACAGAATGCATGTGTATTGACTATTTTGAAGAACCGTATAAGTACTTATTGTGCATAGAAAACGATGGATACATGTGTTGTCTTGGTAGGAAGTACTTTTTCTCTCTTAAATATGTGGAGTTTAACAAATTGGGACCAGAGTGGTGATGGATCAAACGGGGTAGCCATTGAATGTGTATATAGAAGATAAAACAGCACTTCCAATTTGGAAAAGAGAGAAAGAAAATGGTCCTATATGTTGGTGGTTGAGCAGAGAAAGTAGAAAGTTTTATTTGGACCCTTATTACAAGTACTATCATCTTCTGTACCATTCTTCCAAACATCACAAACATCTTCATTCTCTTAATTTATATCTCATAATTACTCATCCATGTTTTACGAACTCAGATAAACACCATTTAGTAAAAGCAATTATTCATTTCTATGGTACGTGCATGAAAATTAATTGACTTCGGTCAACACACGCATACTATACTACGTTGTTTACGACGTTGTGTTTTTGTTACGAAGAAGAACTTAGTCTCTACGGTAACCGTTGTAGTATTAATAGTTCCCATAATGGAGACCTTCTAGTAAATTCCAATCCAACTTCCATCTAAAAGCACAAACATCCAAACAAACAATATAATAACATTCATTTGCTTTCTAATATATTATATTAAATTAAAGTTTATTCATTTAATTTCATTTCATTTATAAAAAATAATAATTTTAGTATTATAAATTCAAGAAACAAACTTTATTTGATTTCAATATTTTTTTTTTCTTTCATACATCAACTCAAAGTTTAAACATTATAATATCCAAACACTGCCATTATATAACAAGTTTCTTAGCTGAGATAGTTATCATGCACCCTTTATATACCCCCACTCTCTCATTCCACACCACATTCCAATTCATCATCTTTTCCAATAACAAAACAAAAACGCAATCACTCACCACTCACCACCTCGAACAATGGAAATCCAAGCAAGCCCAAGCCCAAGCCCAAGCCCGAAGGAGCCGGCGAAGAAGCTCTGGAACGTAGTACGGATCGTGTTCCTCATGTTGAGAAAAGGCATAGCCAAGAGCAAACTCGCCGTTGACTTGAACTTCCACCGCGGCAAACTCGCCGCCGCTAAAGCCATCCTCCACCTCCACCGCCACCACCACAACCACCACGACGCCGTTTACCCTCGCGGCGACTACGAGTTCAGCTGCAGCAACAGCCCCGCCGTCACCTTCCCCTTCCACGTCATCAAACGCAGCAAAAACCGAACCAGTTTCCCCCACTACGACGACGTTTCCACCGTTCAGAAAGTGCTGGAGATTCTCAACAGCAGCAAGATGGAAGATTCTCCTTTGGGGAAGAGCCCTATTGGGAGGAAAGTGAGAATCACGGACTCGCCCTTCCCTCTGAAGGAGGAAGAAGAGGACAAGGACAACCAAGTTGATGTGGCGGCTGAGGAGTTCATCAAGAGGTTCTACAAAGATCTGAACTTGCAGCAGAAAATGGCTGCTATTGAATCACCCTACCATCATAATTCCTGGGACAGATGATAACTGTTACCCTTTCTAATCCTGAACTTCAACACAAACCACATCGTATAGTTTCGAAATACTATGTATCGGTCACCATGCTTAATTTCTCTGTCATACATGTACACATCTTGTTTAGATAAATATGAGTTTAATGGATATATACTGGTTTTGTAAGAAAACTAAAAATATTGTTCAGTAATCATAACTCATATGATCTTATCATAAAATTTAACAATTTAAACATATATATAATGATTCGTAATTAGATTGCAGATTGTATTTAAAAACAATAATAATAGAACTAAACTAGTTTGCATAATGTACTTATGATATGGATGATTTCAAGAGTGTGCCTATAGGGATAAACCAAATGTATATAAACCAAAATTACACATTCATAAACCTATAAAAACCAAAAAGTAGATTTAACCGAAAACTAATATTATTAGTTTAAAATTGTTTTTAATGTATGTTTATGGAAAAAAATCTTATTCTTTAAAAAATATTGATTGTGTGTCACTTAAAATATGTGGGGATCATAGGCAATGATAGAGTTGGACCATGGTAATTTCTCCTTGTTATCATATGCACATTGTTTGTACCAATACAAAGTTATTGAATTTGTCACGCAACTCATCGCAACCACCATTTTTTTTGTCACATCACCTTCTTCATGATTTTCACAGAGTGAAAAAAGGTGACATGGTGAGAGTTATTTGCACGGAGAGAGTACTTGGTTAGTTAATGATACACTTATGTGGTCAAGACTTAACTTTGATGTATAGTACTTTAAAATGGAGAGGTTTTGATATAACTTTGTCTTTTGGTCACCTACTTTCTTTATTGGCATTTTCATATCTTTATAAAAAAAAGTTATTGTTGATAGTAAAATATATTTAATTGATAAATATTAAGAATTAATATATCAATTTTTCTTATTAATAAGTATTTTTTTGGAATCAAATAGGTATTTACAATTTTTTCTAATATTAGTTTGAGAACTTTATATTTCACAACATGATTATATTTGTCAATTATACTCTCACATTCAAGTTAATATATAATTAATATAGAATATTTAATATAATAAATTCAGGAATTATAATTTTATATCTTAATATTTATTATCTAAATATTATTTCACTTGAATTAATCGTAATCTTTTACTGAAAATTTATCGATCTGGTTGAGTCTTGTTTTCAATCTTAACTTACCCGTACAATAAAATCATTTAAATTATATAATTTTTTTTCAATTTTTTAATATAACTCAATCTTATATTTCATGTTCATAGTAATGAGAAAATGAAGGAAGTAAAGTTTCATAAAAGCAAAATAATTATCTATGTAGTTAAGTTTTTGTTTTGAGTGTTTCTTGTTTCTGAATTGGTCTAAATGCATTATGAATTTAAGATGGTGCATCTAGGGTTTCTGCTTCATTTACATATACACACGCTTACTATAACTTGTGATTAAATTCTAGTACACTTTAAAACTTCAAATAAAGCAGTGAAGGTACGTGTTTTTAAGAATAACATTTATAAGTGTCTTTGTTTTGAATTCATTAACGTAAAGTGGCTGTTTCTTCTCCTACATAACCTTCTGGTATTTATCATGAACACAAATATTAAATATTTGACTTAACTTTTGTCCAAAATATTCAAAACATCACTAATCATTCTACCAATATTGTAAATGTAATTGATTTAACAATGTTTGGTATATAATAAAAATCGAACATAGAATCATATTCTCATAATGTCTAAACACAATCCACTTAACATTACATCAATTTAGGGTTTATGGTAATTAGCAAATTGTTTTTCTAAGATGCACACTAGTTATATATAAACATTATTGTACCTTATATATATTACTCTTCTAAACATTATTGGGAGAATTTAAATAAGTTATTAATTTTTAAATTATTCTCCATGCTAGAAATGCATTAAGAGATATACTTGAGCTTAGCACAAATAATTCAAATAAGAACAAAAAATGTACTACTTTTTGTTGTTAAAATTGAATAAAGTGAGGATGGAGAAAGGGTAGTTATATGAAAAGAAAAGAGAAAAAAGCACTAGGGGGAAAAATCAATAATTTTAATAAAGAGTTGGTGATAGAGTGGTGCTCTATAATTGGATTGAAGAATAGTCCCTTTCAAGCACTAAGGGTTATCTCTCTTTTCCTACTAATTGGCTGAACTTAAGTTTTGCCTTTAACTGTGGATGATATTTTAACCTTTTTTTCGAGTTAATTTTAATATCTTCAATTTGGAAATAGCCTTTGACACATGGCATATGATTATTTTCTGATTTGAAAGCTCAATTTCACAATCAATCTCATAATTGCACATCAATCATATTTCATTTTACACCATGATTGTATACCTAAGTATTTTGCAAACCTTTATTGCTTTGTAACTTGAGAATTTTAAAAAATATAATGTATTTAAAATATCTACATCTTAAAAAATATATATTATCATATGAAATAAATTTAAAAATAATATTTAAAATACATATGTTTCTAACAAATTTATTATAATTTTCGATTACTATAAATTTATAAATAAAAAATTAATAAAAAATTATTTTTCAATAAAATTCGTATAGAATTTTCTATTATAAATTTCTCATAAATAAATTAATAAATTTTTTTTCATAAATAAATTTATAAAAATTTCGAATAAAAAAAATTTAAAAAAATAAATATATAAAAAATATTTAATAATAATTAATTTTTTTATAGAAAAGATTCATGAAAAATATTTATGTTATTATTATAATATATGTAAAATTTAAAAACCAACCTTTACCTTTACCTTATGTAAAAGAAAATTTTAATTAACTATTGAAAAATTATATATAACTTTTCTATACTATATGTATAATAAAAATACTTTTTAGGTAGCTTAATATGAAAACTGTGATACTATTTTTTAGATTTGCTTTATAAAGTTAAAATATAATATAAAAGAGAAATTTCAATAAGAAACTTATGGTTTATTTGAACATTATTTTACGATAGTTACTTAGTGGGATAAATAAAAAGTAGGGCATTGATTTGTCCATTACTTGTATAAAAGTAGTGGCAATCACAATATTAGACCCATTTTGTAAAAGATAAAAAAAGTTATGCTGCTTTTGGTTCATCGCATAGGTAAGACAAAGAAGTGTTGCTTCAATTAATTAAGAATGGAGGTAAAGGGCACATATAACATTCGTATTTTGTATATTTAAATATGTGCACCACCAACTACTACACGTATCTACGTGTGCTAACATTAAAACTTTTTCTTTATAATTATTTTTGGTGTTATTTTTAACGAGTAATCCCATCATTATTCACTTTCTACCAAAAAATAATATATATTTTCTAACTCAAAATAACTATTTAATAGATAATTGAAAAATAATATAATTTTTTGTTAGGAAATACTACATTAACTAAAAATGAGATCGAATTATAGTATACAAGTAAAATCTAAATCTTATTTACTGATCCGATTTTGGAGATAAGTTAGATTTATAATTACTTTTTTAAATGATATCAGAGTCTGTTTAACAAGATTGTAAGGCCTAAATTCAACCACTTGTTAATATTCTGAATCTTAGTTGATATGGTTTAAGAATTCCTGATTGTTAACAGAGTTCTTAATGGACCGTTATATAGAATCTTAATTATTAGTAAAATAGTTAAACCTAAATTAGATAACCTGTTAATGAGTTATGTTGAGACCGAACTGTAATATATGTAATATATATAAGTGAGGTGAACCAATTTTAAAGATAAGTTGGGTCTATAATATTTTTTACATTTTTCGAAACCAAATTCAAATATTGTTTTTAATATCTATTTTTATATAATGAATTTTTTCACTAATATATAACGTTAATAAAATTTATATTAATTAAAATACTATTTTTATATAATAAATAAAGTCACATAAAAAATAATATATCTATTTTATTTTAAAAGTATAGAAAAATAATTAAAATATAATAGTGTAATAAAAAAAACACATTGTTCCTATTTAGAAATGTTTATAATTTTGCATTACATCAAATCATCAAACAACCTAATTTTGAAGAAACTTGGTTTTTCTTTTTCTTTTTCTTTTCCAATCCAAAAAACAAGTTGAAGATACCCAATAGAATCTCTTATCAATTAAAAAGCAATGAAATCGAAACTTTTGTCTTTATTATTTTAAATGAACATTATGATGTGGAATTGGTTTTTCTCTCTAATCCTTTTCTTCAACAATACTTATCATGATCAATTCTTAATAAACTTTAATTCTTATGGGTCACTAATAAGCTTTCATTTTTAATTAATTTTCCTTTAAAATAGTAACTTTTTTAGCATAATTTTTATTTATTTTACCAAAATAAGCTTTAATGTACTCTAATTATCCATATTCATCTATTAAAATATTAAAATAAATCCTTCATTAAATGATCCATTATTGAGAGTAATGTATTGACCAGAAAGTAATTATGAGTGGCTATGATTAATTTACATTAAATTTAATAGATAAAGTTCCTCTTGTGCCTTTACCAAAGTATTACTTTAACATTAAAGGATACAACATAGGAAAAGATTAAAGAAGACATTGTGTTCATATACCTCTTTTAATTTCAGTTGACAGTTATTTCTAACTTTTTCTAACACTACCACTCCATTAATCATTAAACTATGATTTATGAGGTTTATTTTGTTTTTAGTAAAAATAAAATAAAATGAAATATTACCTTATATACATGAAATGAACCCCAAGATAAATTTGAACATAACTTTGTTACGGATAATTTTTAATTCTAAAATATTTATGATATAATATTATTTGAATTATATTTGTAGATAAAAATTATATTTTAAAAAATAATAATTATTAAATATTCTAATTTAAAAATTAAAAAAATATTACATAGATATTCATGAAACTTGTTCGGCCCGATTTATGCCATGGTCCTTGTTCGGCCCATCAGGAAATGACTCTGTTTTCGATATTAACATGCGTTCACTACATTTGGGCCTATTGAAGCCCAAATAAGTGTCCGAGTTCTATTCATGCTTTTCTTCACCAGTTCATAAGTATACCCAATGGACAAAAATATTCTTTGAAATTTCTTTGTTCATTTTAGAGAAAATTATTCAAAAAAATATTAAAAAGAATTGAATTACACATTCTGAATAATGAAAAAAAAAATGAATTATGAAAGGAAGTGAGAAAATGTTCTTAAATGTATAATAATTCCAAACAATATTAAATCTATTCCAAACTGTTTATTTGAAATAGGATCAGATGCTCTTTAAAATGATAATTCAAAATAATGATAGGATGAAATTATGTCAAATAAATAAATTCTGAATAAAATAAAATATATATTTTAAATTTTTTAGATAATATTTTATTTAAGTAATATATTTATAAATTACAACTTCGTAAATGGTACTAAAATAAAATAAAATAGTGTAACACACACTTTTACATAAGTGATGGAAAAATTAAAATAGAAATATATAAAAATATAGCTGGAAGGAAGGGTAAAATTGTCCTTACATCAAAATTTTTGTAATGACACTAAACATAGACAAGGACATGCCACCATAGTTTTTTTTGGGAGAAAGTTTCATTTTACCAATAAACAGTTAAGAAATAAAAAAAAAATTATTGTAAAATATACAAATTAAGCATAGTAAGTTAAAAGAAATTAAGCTTTGTATTAATATTTAACGAAAAAAATATTTATTTATTTATTATTTTAATATATTCTTTTTAATTAGTGTAATAAGCACACGAAAATAAGAAAATTGCGTAAGAGGGTGATCAGGTGGTGATGCAAATCAGAAACTCAACAACACAGGGAGAAAGAAGAATCGAAGCCGTTTTATTATATTTCTCCGACGATTTGTCTCAGGCGACAGTTCAGAATCGAAGCGACGTCGTTGGTTGGTTCGCTCGTTCGTTCTTCGTTGGGCAATGAAAGTAGCTCAATAAGTGTTGGATCTCTGAACACTACGGGATTCGAATCTTGAGCAACTCGTTCCCGCAATGGATTCGTGGCTCAAAGCCGCTGAAGGTAACGGATCTCATTCCTATGTTACATTACTATTCTCCGATTTCGTTTCTGGTTCCGTCAATTTTCCAGAGCTCAGAGTTTGTGACATCTTGTTATTGTTTTCAATCTCGATCGATGAAGCTTCGGTGGATGGTTAAATGTTTATGCGTGAAAGTATGTTTTGCGTAATTTCTTTCAATGTTATTTTGGTAATGAACTGTGATGCTTATGTATTGGAAATTAGGGAATGCAGTGGTGAGTGTTTAACGGTTTCATCAATGTAGTATACTTCGTTCACATGCTCTCCTATTCGCGATTTGTCACTTGCAATTTATTAATGAAGGACTGAATTGTCTGTTATTTGGAGTGTTGCTTCATTTTTATTGTTTTGGAGGGGAGAGATGGTGGTGAGAGGGAGTTATATCTCTTGATGCATTTTCATTTCAGGATGTTACGGTTATGGATGCAATTCTTTTCATGTTGAGCTTAATTCTGACATGGACCTCTTTTTTTGGCCTTGGTTGATCAGGTTTATTTGAAGTGGTAGATCGACGAGCGAAGGCTGTTGCCACTGACTTATCAGAGGAGCAGGCGGATTTGAAGTCTCCAGGTTTATATTTTAGTTCTTTTGGTTCACTCTGTAGTTAGTCTTAGTCATCATTTTATACTGAATACTTTTTTCTCTGGAATTAGACTTGCGTTATTGCTGAAAAGCTGTGCTGTTATATAAACAAATATCGAGACCAACTTGGTTTAAAACATTTAATGTGTTTGGTTCAGCTTATTTTTGAAGAAATAATTGCTTATTTTTGTAAGCTTTCCTAAGAGAGCTTTTGAATACTAAGGAGTTATTTCCCCAAATTAATCTAAAGGAAACATGCGCTATGATAAACTTTTGTTAAGTCAGGAAAAGTCCAATGTAATTCCATAACCGTTAAGTTGTAAGAGTTAGAATCAATGTGTTCTAAGATATAGCCATCCCTCTGAGGAAAGTGGTATTGACATTACATTCTTATATCTAAAACTGCACAATGAACCTTTTTACAACTTTTTTATCTCTAGATGTTACATATCCCACCTTGTAACCAGACTATATATAAGCCCAACACAAATGAATTGTTCATTGAGCCTTTTTGGATATTAGGCTAGAAGAACTTTTGAGCGCTGGAAAAAGTTCTATATTTGCCATAGAAAATCTCTCAGAACTCTTCTAGCTTGTACCCAACCGGGTCTATTATGTCTTTCAGATGTATGTATCACTATTAAGTGATACATGTTCTCTTATATCAGAAATGCTTACAATTGTTTTGTTGTTACCTTTTTAAAAATTAGCATCAAATGGGCAAGGATCTCAAGGCAAGAGGACAAAATCAAAACCAACGGTATTGCCACTGCATTATTATCCAGCATCCACGTATAATATTCATGTAATATTCACATCATACTTGTCTTGAATTTTTGCAGGCTCAAAGAGGACTATCCAATTCATCTACTATAATTAGTGATACTACCAAGGAGAAAACTGAATCTCCAACAGCACCTGCGATCATAACAACTTCTACAGAAAAAATTGATCCTGAAAATGAAGGGAGCACTTCCACATCTACAAACCAACCAAAGGAGCCACAACCTAGTGAAGCAACATCACCCTCGTTGGACACTTCATCATCAAAAATGCTAGGCAATGATGTTGCTAAACATAACACAGATGATGCAGAACCATTAGTAAATGATGCAAATGTTGGAGTTGCCACTGGTGATACTAATGGTGATCCTACCCAAGAGAATGCTTCAGATATTAGTGAGATGGATCCTCTTGCAGCCTCTAAAGAAATTGAGAGCCCCAGTGGTGAACCCACCAGTACTGGCCAAATTATCAAATCTGGAGATTTAAATGCCAAAAGAAATATGGATCAAGAGAAATCTGAATCTGTGGCTGCTGACATGGCTCCTAATGACACCATACTCAAAGATTCTGATGTAAAAAAAGTTGAATCTGTTGTGGACAGAAAAAATGAAGAGGATCATAAAACTGACATCTCCCCCAAAAAAGTACTGGATCCACTGGATGAGGTAATACTTATAAGGACAAGTTTATACATTCTTACTTGTAGACATTATTAAAAAGATTCTTCTGACTAATTTTTTTAGTTGGTACATAGGCTCAAGGATTGCTTAAAACAACAAAATCTACTGGTCAGTCTAAAGAGGCAAGGTTAGCTCGGGTAAGACTGCTTAAACCAACATTTCTGTTCGATAAGGCCTTCTTCATAAGATTGGTTTTGGAATCTCTTGAAGAGTTTCTTCCTAATTGCTTATTAATTATAGAGGCCTGATTGATAATTTTCAAATGATGCTCAGGTCTGTGCTGGATTGTCATCCCGCCTTCAAGAATACAAATCTGAAAATGCACAGTTGGAGGAACTTCTCACTGCAGAGGTGAAGCACTAACACCATTTCCTGTTTAAAGGAATATAAAGTCTTATTATATGCTTGAATAGAAGCATGTTGACTACTGCATCTCTTAATTATTCTAAATCTACAGAGAGAGCTGGGTAAATCATATGAGGCTAGCATAAAACAGCTACAGAAGGATTTGTCTGAAAGTAAAAGGGAAGTTTCAAGAGTTGAAGCAAATATGGCTGAGGCCTTGGCAGCAAAAAATGCTGAAATTGAGGCACTTCTAAGTTCTATGGATGCAGTTAAGAGACAGGCTGCATTGTCGGAAGGAAATCTAGCTTCCATGCAGGTTTGTCTTTGTTAATCTTTTGAAGCGTGCCTAGGAATATTTTATTTACTTCCATGAACTGCCGTTTCCACCTGAACTATATTCTGTGCAATTAGCTTTCATCTTGGAGAACTATTTATTTGATGAATAATGAACATGTTGGGTTCACTTCGGTGAATCTTAGGATGTTGTTTGTATACTTTTATTATTGCTAGAGTAGCATGTTTACCCATTTTTTTCCTCTATCCAGAAAAATCTACTACTACTTTCTTTATGGCCTTTTTGCTGCCCATGTTATAGCCATAAGATGGTCATTGATTTACTGTGCGTGTGTCGTATGTGATATCTGATAAAGTTTATCTGTTCAGCAGATATCAGGGAATCTTTTTACTCAATGTATCAGGAAAAAAATTGACTGTTTTAAGACATTTTGAATTGGGCAAAAAAATGATATTCCTACTTCAGTTTCCTTCATTAATTTCTTTCTGTAGTGTAGGATTAGTCATTTCACTATAGTTTGTACATTCAATATATTCTTACAGTAGTGTTATTTATAATTATGACTTGGGAACACTATTCATATCTTACCAGGCAAGCATGGAATCAATGATGAGAAATCGAGAACTAACAGAAACAAGGATGATGCAGGTAAGTAGGTTCTCTTATGCAAGTATGAATACTATAATTATACAATACTTCCCATTTATATGAAGTTGTTTGAATATTAAAACTGTTGTTCTTGTAGGCTCTAAGAGAGGAGCTAGCATCTGCTGAGCGAAGAGCAGAAGAGGAGCGTGCTGCACATAATGCTACCAAAATGGTCTGTAACTTCGATCATTTATTTCTCAAGTTTCTGTATTTTGCATTATATTTTAGTGATTCTGTGATTGGTAGAACAGGCTGCTATGGAAAGAGAAGTAGATTTGGAGCATAGAGCAATTGAGTCTTCCACTGCACTTGCAAGGATACAGGTAATGTAAGCTCTTACTGTGGTTTAACTTTTCATGGGGTGCAAAACATATTAAAGCACTGTTTTTGTCTGATTTTTGTCGTATGTCATTAGTTCATGTCATGATTGAATTGACTACGTAATGGTAGATATACTTCCTGGGTGTCAAGTTGTCTATATAGCAAAAAATTCTGAATATGAACTTTGTAATCATGAACTTGTACAGAAAATATGTAATCAGATTCTAAGCATAGGGAGAAATTTGTCCTAGATATATATATATATATATATATTTTTTTTTTTTAAATAATACTCGTGTTCAGAATACTAGCCTTGTGTGTTTTTCAGGCAGCAATCACTGTCCCTGTTACTTTGGGATTGCAAAATCTTTTGTGCTAGTCTATTTACTTAGAGATCAGGTTGGGTGGAGAGTTTTGGGCTGCAATGGGTGGACCAGTCATATCACTTTTTGTCATCCTAGTAGAGACAAAGAAGTACAAAATAAAGGAGGATTAAGGCATTCTCCAAAGAAGAAAAAATTCGTGTTCAATTCAGTTTGGTTTTCTATTGTATACTTATATGGTTTGGTTTTTTTCCAAAGAACCAATCAGAACCTTTCTATAAAGTGTTTTGGTTTCTCTTTTTCTCAAAACGGTTCATTTTTTATAATTTCATTCAGTATAGTTTTGGACCAGTTCAGTTTTTTTGCATGACCCTAATTAGAAGAATGACACGCAGGTCATATACATAATTCCATATTCTAATAGTCGTCCTGGTATGCATAAAAGTATGTGTAAATCTTCACTTGCCAGGGTGTTTAGGAATATGAAAGAGTCATGTATGATGATTATAAAATAATTTTCATCGACAAAAATGTTAAAATTGGTCACATTAAATTTGAAAATAGGAGCTGGGATCATCTCAGCTAGTTCAATTCCACTTAAGTCTGGCTACATTCCCTAAAGCTTTTGGGTAATGTTTGGCATCATGTTATGCCTTTTGGTCTTGCTATTTAAATTTTTAACAGAGATCTACTTTACCAAAAAAGGATGATGAACAATAGTTAGAATCCACAATTATAAAGCATGCATTAATAAGGATGCTTCAGTCCCTCCTCTCGAGCTATTTTACTTCTAGAATTGTTATTGACATTGGGTTAAATGTATACATTGATTAGTTAGTTGCTCGTCTTTTCAGAGAGTAGCCGATGAGAGGACAGCAAAAGCCACAGAACTTGAGCAGAAGGTGGCACTTCTTGAGGTAGATGAATAAACAGTTAACTTATTTGTGATTGCTATTCTGAAAGAAAGATCTACTAAATAAGTTTTCGGTAACATATGTTATCAGGTTGAATGTGCATCTTTAAATCAAGAACTACAAGATATGGAAGCCCGTGTGCGCCGGGAACAGAAAAAGTCTCCAGAAGAGGCCAATCAAGTAATTCAGGTATAGACACAGATTATTGAGAAGAAAGTACGTCAATTTGCAACTTTATTAGGTTTCCTTATATTTCACATCTTCTACAAAGTTTATCAACAAGTATTAGTGTATAACATATTTAAAAGTCAGTGTCCTTTTTGGTTGTTGCCTTAACCAATTCAAAGAGCATTTGATTATCCGTATAAATATAATAAAGCACATATTTGCCATTTTTCTATGCATGTTAAACGTCACTATTTTGAAGTAGACATTTTACCCTATTGGCTACTCTTCCCAACTGAATCACTTACTACTTTTATGTTTATCTTGCTAATTCTTTTGAAATAAAAAAATTAGACCTAAATGTCATTTTTTAGCAGAGAAAATTCAAGAGGGGGAAGGAGGTGGGGTTTGTGAAAAAAATTTCAATGGTCACAGTTGAACCTGCGCATGGCTGTGTACATGTCTAAAGTTGCCACAAACATTTTTAGATGAAAATTATGATAATAGTATTAGTGATAATTTTTTCATTCGGATGGAATTATAACAATGGAAGTTTGACATATTAAGCTGCAAGCATGGCAAGAAGAATTGGAGCGTGCCCGTCAAGGTCAGAGGGAAGCTGAAAACAAGCTATCTTCCTTGGAGGCAAGATTTTTTTATTATTTTCTTGTGAATTTTATTTGAGATAATGACTTCCTGCTTGCAGGTCAACTTGTGCTTCTCATTATTAATATGTTTGATTTCAATGTTTCAGGCTGAAATGCAAAAAATGAGAGTTGAGATGGCTGCCATGAAGAGGGATGCTGAGCATTACTCACGTCAGGTAACAATCATGGTGCTTCTTTAAAAAAATTCTCTTGCATAAAATTTAAATTTGCAAGTTTCATATAAAAATAAATAAGCCTATTTGTTTCTTAAGTCGTCAGAACTTAGACAGTCATATTGCTGCATTACTGGTGAAGTTTTCAAGTCAGATTCTCATGGACTGCATTATTTTCTCATGCACACTATTGTTTATAAGTTTTTTCTAAAATGACTGTAAAGAACATTTGGTAAAACCATTTCCAACTGAGGAATGATTAGTTAATGGTTACTTATTAACCATCATAGTGTTTAATTGGTAATTGTTCCTAAATTGAATAATTTTTACAGTTAAATCCTAACTTTCTCTGTAATACCTTGCATGAAATATATTTTGTTCATCAATTCTTGTCACTTGATATACAAACTTTGATGGAAGTATACATTTGAATTTGAATGGACTCAGTTCCAGATATAAAGGTGCATCCTTTTTAATTGGTATTATGGAACTACAGGTTCTGGAGCATAAATGTAAAAATTACATTTAGTCATATCCACCATCAAAATACAGAAAATATTTATGGTCGAGATTATTGTGTGGTCTTGACTATTTAACCCGGAAAAAAAAGAATTGCATCAAGTTTCAAATTGGTGTCATGATTTACTTGTTGAATAGGGTAGGCATAACTGCATAAGCAGCATGCATCTTCTTCCCAGACTCAGTCACATGCCATTATTTAATATCTCAATCAGATAGTGATGCTAGCAGTACTTTCTTTGACACTCTTTTCCATGCTATTCTAAATGTATAAGAAATTGAAGTTAACTTAGTACTCTTAACAGGTATATGTTTTAATGTTACGTTAATTTTGGATCACTGCTTATTCTAAGCATCGTCTTAATCTTGTAACAGGAGCATATGGAGCTAGAGAAACGCTACCGGGAACTGACTGACCTTTTGGTAATTTATTTTATGATTAAATTTCATGAAAATACTTGTGATAGTCAATAATTTTGTGTTATCTTCGTTTCAGTACTACAAACAAACACAATTAGAAACCATGGTCAGTGAAAAAGCTGCCGCAGAGTTTCAATTGGAGAAGGAAATTAAGCGTCTACAGGAAGCACGGGTATTTGATTAGGTTCCAGTGGCTGCTTGTTTAGTAGTTTGACTTTACTGTGATTTTTATGTCATTGTTATATTAAACAGGCAGAGGCTGAACGGAATAGAGTTTCTCGTCGGGCATCGTCATCTTGGGAAGATGAGGCAGAAATAAAATCCCTTGAGTAAGTTTTCTCTTACTATCTTAATAGTACCTATCTTGTTTCTCTGTAATGCATTTGATTAAAATGATCATAAACTTCAACCTCAGTGGTTGGGTTTGTCTGTTTGTGATTAAAAAAAGTAATTGTAAGTGACAGTTGCTTCTCAAAGAAAATGATTTTCTGCTTTTTTTTTTTCTTCTGATTTTGTTTTTTAAGATAGTTTACGCAAACATGTAAACATTGCTAAGAAGTGATTATTTTATTAAAAAAAGTACTTTTTTCTTAAAGTTTTTTAAGCAAACAGACCTTAAAATGTACTGCTCCTTTGTCGAACTCTATTTGTTTACCCTCTCCATGTTAAATCCTCTCCTGTATTTTCTTACTATTCTAATCTGTTCATTACTTCATAAATGGTAAAGTTATAGCCGTGATTTGCTTACAATAACTGCTGAAATCACTTTATTACTCATTTATGCTTCTATACGTACTATTCTCTGTCACTCCAAAAGGTTGTGCGTCTGTTTTCATTTTCCATTGTAGAGTTTGGAAAGTTATCTTACAAAGTAAAAATTGCAGGCCTCTTCCTATGCATCACCGTCATTTGGCCAGTGCAAGTATTCAGGTATAACGGCCAATCAACCATCATGTTTCTTTCGTGTCATTTTCATTCTCCTTTTTAACATTATATTTTATTCCGTATGTGGCATGTCTCATGCAGTTGCAAAAAGCAGTGAAACTGTTAGATTCAGGGGCTGTCAGGGCAACAAGATTTCTCTGGCGATATCCTACAGCTCGAGTTTTTCTATTTTTCTATTTGGTGAGATCAGTTCATTAAATGTTTAAAAGAAATACCGTTGAAGGATTTGAAATTTTACTCACCTTTAGAAATTTATAACAGGTTTTTGTACATCTCTTCTTGATGTATCTCTTGCATCGTCTTCAGGTAAAGATCTGAGTGCAATATAGAATATATGACAGCTCCTGATAAATGCAGCCATGTTAAAGCTATCCCTTTAAATCACCGTAATCTTGTGGAATCTGATTTTTTTTTATCTTCTATGTAGGCACAAGCTGACACTATGGATGCTAGAGAGGTTGCCGAATCTATGGGACTCTCTAACAAGAATTTACGGTGACTAAAAAATATTCCATCTAGTAGGGCCTACGTCAGGTGTTATTATCTTCCTGACAACAAATATTTT
Source organism: Macrotyloma uniflorum (assembly GCA_016859785.1). Taxonomy (NCBI): domain Eukaryota; kingdom Viridiplantae; phylum Streptophyta; class Magnoliopsida; order Fabales; family Fabaceae; genus Macrotyloma; species Macrotyloma uniflorum. The sequence goes on from BDMB01000030.1 coordinate 2,083,202, forward strand.
CAAGTTGACATTTCCAACGTGGCTGCTTATGGTGGCTTGATAGTGGTTCAGCAAAAGAATCAAGTATTGCAAAGCAAAAGAGGAACTGTTTGCTTCAGCCGAATGATTATTGAATGGGTGGCAGTTCTCTTTCTTGTGTAGACTGTCCTCAAAATTGAATTGGTTAATTATGTGTTTATTTTTTCTTTGAAAATGTATTTCGAGTGGAACGATGTAGATAACAATATATTGTGATATCCCTTTCCTTCGTTCCAAGGGCAATTGCCAAATCTAAAGAATGCTTGAATGAAGAGAAGTTAGATCTAGATAAATTGTTAACCTTGCCACAGTTACTATTTTTCTCTGTATTATTGGATCATATTTGTAAGACATAAATGTGAATATCATAATGGCAAATATTAGTCTAAGTCGGACCGGCCGGTTTAAACGGTTCAATAGGAACCAGTCTGTAATCTCTAAAAAAATTGACATCTTTTTGAATCTGTAGAAAAAAAAAGAAGAAAAAATTAATAGATTTTTTAGGTTTGGCCTGTTTTAATTTTTTTTTAAATTAAAATTTTATAACTTTTTAAAGATTAATTTTTTTGAAGAATACAATTTTAAAATTTTTAAAAAGATATATATGTATATTTTCATTTATATCACTTTTATTACCTCGGTCTTTATTTTCTATAATATTTTTGTATCTGAAACTTTTATTGTAATTTTTTTAACAATAAATAAATTCTTTTATTATAATTTTATTATTTTTTTATAAAAAATTATAATTATGAATTTATTTTATACTTAATATAATATTAGAAATATATAAAAATATTATTTGATTTAATTTTGAACGGATCTTTAAACTTTAAACTTATATTTGATCTTATATCTTTATCAATATGTATTGTGATTCGATTTATAATATAAAACTTTGATTTTGATGTATCTTATATTAATACAACTCATAGTCATAGTTATTTTTTTGCGTAATTCTTAAGGTTGTTTACATTGATAGAAAGAGATAGGATGAAACAAAATGAATTAAAATGGAATAGAGTATAATATAATAGTGATTTTTTTTTTCAAGACGTGAATATAATATGGTTGAATATAATAAAATTCTTCTTTCATCTCATTTCTCTCAAATCAAACAAATCATCATATGCATGCTTTTTGTTTTCCCTAAAAGCCTGATAATTAACAGAAAGGAAAACATTTAATGAAATATTATACACAAAAAATCATGTTTTATTAATAAAATAAAAATACAAGTTGCTAACCAGAAATAAAATGAGTGATTTTCTTCTCTATTTTCACGCATAGTTGATGCCATTGTCTTTCCCAATACACAACCAGAAGTTTTTCATAGGCAAAATTACGTGTTGGTGTGGTAGGTACTAGAGTTTACTCCAAATTATACGAGGCAATAAACTCCTAGGTGTTACATTGTATAAGATATGATGTTTATTCTTTTGCATGACATTACTCTGATCCATTGACACAACTGTATCTCTCTTCTGATATTGACGATCAACTGCTACCGTATTCTCAGCTAAGACTACCATATTTGTAAATAAATTACTTCAACAAAGCTAAAAAGTATATTATTTTGGTCGAATAGCAAGAGACAACTCGGGGTTTACTAAATAATATGTTCAACCCACTGATCATGTTTGATTCTTACTTAGCATTGAAGGAAGCACATGTTTGGCACCAAAAATACAATGCAAACTGATTTTATCCTTTTCATAATGTAAGCTAACAAAATACTCAGCTATCTCTTAGTTTACTTTGTTTCTTCTTCGTCCAATTCATACTCATCATCATCATCTTCTTCTTCTTCCTCACCAAGTTTACTGATTTCGGAAAATTTGCTTAGCTCTGATCTGCCTTCATCCTCTTCAAATTCAAGCCCAAATTTTGTGTTACGTTGCTTTACCAAAAGCCAACGCAATAACCGGTCTTCCTTGTTTAGGTAATGCAACTCTTTGTTGATTTCAGGTGTAGCCATCATGCTCATTTGCATCAGCTGGCCCTACATCCATTAAAAATGAAAAATGGCAACACATTACACATTATTGCATAATTTCCATTCAAACTCAAGAATTTTTATATCTTCCTGTTTCACCAAAGGCACACACTCAAACTAAACAAAGTTTGCTGAAACTTCACTGGCTGCAAGCAGAAAACAGAACATTCAATAAACATTTCACAGTTCAAATTTTCAATAGTATTTCTCAATTCACTTTTTTTGAGCCATGTCAGGTGAAAATAGTACAGACAATCATAAGCTTATAAACACTTTTCTTTCTTTGCCTGTGAATCAGCCGGATCTAATCTTTAGAATTTTATGGCACTGGAAAGGTCCTCAAAGATTGCATATTTTCATTTGGAAGATAGTTAGTAAGGTCCTACTTACTAATGAATCTAGAAAAGTTAGACATTTGATTATTGATGATTCCATCACTGCTTTCCCTCGTGGATTTTAGTGCTTCTTTGGAGTAATCTCCTTTCATTCAGCAATACACACATCCTATAAATTAACTTCTATGGAACATCTCAAACCTAGAGTTATGTGAAACATGTCCAATGATACCCAAACCACCAAAGCATTTTCTATATCAACCTATCTTACATTAATCTGGTATGCTATATGCATAGCTCTGTCCATTACGAATACAACCCTGATAATAAAACAGTTCAAGCAATGAGATTTTGACAAACAGAACAAGAAAAATGAAGTATTCACCTAAAAGGGGGTGGTTTCACTGCATATTACTGGTGCACTAGTAGCTCAGTTACCACGATGAAGTTAAATGGCAAGTGCCAAAAATGTTATGTATGTATAGGTCAGAATTAATGTTACAAGAAAATTTAACAATAATATTAGCAAATGAATTCATCAATCTGAACAGCAGTAACATAAAATTTGAATTGAGTTCCATCATCTAAATAGTAGAGAACAGTGGAGCATCAGCTGAATTCCTGAAGTAATTTCTCTAGGCTTGAAAATACATGGGGAGACAAACATGCAACACTTACATCAAAGCAGGTAGTATAAAAAAGCATATAAAAAACCATATAATGCATAAACTCTTGGTATTGCATCACAAACAATCAACCTCACCTGATAATGTCTGCCATCTAGCTTTTTCACACCATAGCCCAACTGAACAGTTCCGAGACTCTTAATATTAGTGACAACCCCATTTCTTTTGTACACATGTTTTCCCACCCTTGCAACTAAATCCATGATAGCTTCTCTCTTTATATGAGGCTTAAAGAGAAACATACAATCGTAAGGAGGCATCCTATTCCTCCAGCTCGGGCGCAGCCAAGTTGGCTAGCTACCTATCTGCATGCATTAAATAGCAGTTGGTCAAGAAGGTTAGTCAAATGTTGCTAATACTGTCTTTCAAACATAATATAATAATGATCAAATATCAGTTTTTCAGAACAATATCACTAATGGGATAAGCTCCAATTTAATCATGAATCAGACAGTAAGATGACTGCAGATACGAAGGGAATTGGTCAAGCCAAGCTAGAAATTGCCTTAAAAATGGTAAGGCCCAAACTTGGCATGTTACCTGATACAAGTCATTAGTCTAAATATACAATCAAACACAAGATTAGAAGGAAAGAACAGTTAAGCTCTACTAACTATGATCTATCATAATTAAATTACCTTATAATATTCCTTCTGACACTATTATAATTATCATCATTAATCAACCCTTGGTGTACGATTGCGATATGACAAACACAAGTTGCACTGAAAAGTGCAAAGAACATTTCCTAAGATAATTGAAGCCCTGCTCAACTTTAAAATTAAGGTCGTTTTGATGGGGAAAGAACATTGCCAAAGGCCTTACAAATCACACCAAATTCAAGTTTTGCATAGGTTAAATCCAGAAATCTGGAAACACAAGCACTATACAAGCAACATAATACAAGTAGAAATTTAGATCCGACAATCATTGCAGTACAAAATCAGAAAATTAGTCTCCAAAGGAGGCTTAGTACGAAGAAAAAACATAATTCTAATAATAGAAGGTAAGCCTAAAAAAATCGCAGAATTACAGACGAATATGCAAACAAAACTGAATTGTATGAATAGAAAATTAAACATTGCTATTGTAAAATTTACAAAAGCTTATAAACATCCTAATATTCTTGCAGAATATATAGCTGGACAGTTAAAGAATAGAGTTTCTTTTCGTGAAGTAATGAAAAAAGCTATTGAATTAACTGAACAAGTGGGTATAAAATCAGAAGGTTTACCTTCAATTGATGGAATTCTGAATTTTCAACAAGATGTTTAAATGATTAAATTAGTCTTTTCACCAAGATGTTTTACTTTTGCAGAGGAGTTCTGAATTTTCAGGTAGCATATTCAATGTTCAGAAGAACCAAGAAGTCAGACTCTTGAATCTTGAACAGGTTTGAGTTGTTTCCTCTCTCAATTGCTGTTATCATGCATATACACACATTCCTGTGGCATGAAGAATCTACACTATACAATTTTGGAGCGGATACACCTATAAACCCTCCATAATTTCGGCATTCCACTCCGCATACAAGTTTGAAACCCAAGAGACAGTAGCAGCTAGGAGGTAACAATAAAGAACTGAGAGCATAAAATCATAGCCTATACATTCTTTAAATTGTTCAGCAAGCATGATAATTTCTCCCTTCCATTAACCTTTTACAGAGCCATTATCACAAGCCTTGAACACGTTGGGTAAAGATGAGTGAGAGAATAAGGAGAAGCCTCAATTTCTTCTTGAAACCATCATATCCTTGTTGGTGGGACAAAACCACAACAAGAAAACGTAGAAACTACGGCAAACAAAGAAAATGACACAATCTTAATGCCTTTGTTTTTCAGTGTTTGTATTGCACTTGACACCAAAGTTATATACGAAGACACCAAACTACACATTGAACCACCACAAGATAACCTAAAACTATCAAAAGTCAAATAACTAAGACATTTATACTAAACTCTATCATTGTCGTTAAAGAACACTACTGTGCCCTTTGGAAGGTTGTTTTCCCTACCACTTGATTTGTGGTTTTCTGATTCTGTTCGAGGAATAGAAACTAAACCAAGTTCAATCTGATTGACATTAATCGGGGGCATTATCAATCAAGATTTGTTGTTCCTTGAACTAATAGGATGAGTCAGTGATACTATCAACACACTATTCCTTTGAGACTTTTAGACTATTCCTAACACGAATTTAAGACCCTTTGAAACACTAAACAATGCATGAAGCCATGAATGCAAAATTCGTACCTTCACCGTCGGTTACGAAGCTCCACTTCGACGAAGACGATGCTCAGAAGTGTCTTCCTTAACTAGGGTAATGCTACTAAGACACCAAACGACCTCGTTTTTGTCTATTTATTTGTTTTTGAGAAACTTGATGGGCCAAAGCCCAAGCAAACAAACAAGAAAACGCAGAAAAAAAAAAATTTTGGGGAAACAATGATTCTTTAAAATTTAATTAGGTTTTGTTTTAATAAAATAGCTTTTATTATTTTTTTAAAGTGAATTTTTGATTATATTTAACGTGTTTATTGTTGTTTTATTTTATATTTAAAAAGTAAATCAGATTAGGAGTAATTTTTCTCGTTTAAGCTAAATTTATTTTTGTAACTTTTTCTCATTCGTGTTGTTTATGATCATTATATTAATCCTAGTATTAGGGTTTTTGAAAAAAAAAATTACTTAATAAATTTCTAAATAATTAAAATTTTGAAATGAAAATATGAGAAAAGAAATTAAACAATCAAAGTTTTAAAATAAAAGAAATATAAAAATAAAGGTTACTCTAATATTTCTCTCTTTCCTAATTAATTTCAAAACAATAGTATTACACAAGTAATTCTTTAAACTATTGAATATGTATTATTAGTTCTGTCTTTAAATTATTATGTTTTAATTTCAAATTAAAAAAAATATTTTAATCTCTCAAATTTTATAAAATATGATTTCAATTTTTAAATATTAAAAAATAATTTTAAAAAATTTCATATTTTAATTCTTTAAATTTAATATTTAAAAATTAAAATTATATTTTACTAATTTTAAAGAATTAAAATAAATATTTTTAAATGCAGACATAATTAGTATTAGTATCTTGCTCTCCTAGTAAAAGCTTTTGCAGACATAATTAGGCCTGTATATGTCATAATTCCCTGAAAAACTTTAAATGCACTCTAGTATGTAGATTTGAGTCTTCTGATCAATTAAGTGATGTAACACTTCACCTTCTTTATAGTTTTTGTTGTGAAGTTATAGTAGTACTCTGTATCATCGACATATGGCATTTGAAATTACATTTCATTAGTGTTTTCAGTTTGTATATTGTTTGTTACCAAGTAGAAAAACAACTGTTCTAGGTAATAAATATTTTTCATTTTTAATTCTATGATCCATACATGAGAACTTGTTTCTTTCCAGTAATGCAATAGGTGTGGCAGCTGACTGCTGGATGGCACTCATGGATCGTCTTTTGACTTTAAAAAATGACTGCACTCAAGAGAATGAGAAGGAACATGTGAAAGAAAATATACTTAAGTTAGTTGATATATATTATGAGGCATTAGATGCTTGTAAGAAGGGTGGAAGAAAGGTTAGTTTTGTATTATTCTTTGGTTGCTGCAAACTCTGCCTCTTTAGTTGGGACATAGGAAACTAACATATTCTTGTTATGATAATTAGTAGGGAAAATGTTCCCAAATGGCCTGACATTATTGTTTCTAGTAATGAACTTTATATGTAGCTAAACATTTATCTCTACTTCTATGCTTGAGTATACATGTGATGACAAGGGTCTTATCAAATAATGTTAATTTTGGGATTAAAAGAAGGCATTTTTCTAGTTTTGGGTAATTGTTAGGAAGCATGAATTCAGTTTTAAATTTGTAGTTTTCAAATAGTTAATTTAGAAAAAAAAAATAGTTTTGAGTTTTCAAATTTGAACCATGTGTGTATGTCATCCTACAACGTTTGTTTTAATAAGTTTACCTTTCAATTAAAAGATAAATATAATTTTATAATATTTGATTTCTTATAAACAAATAAAATATTATAATATAAAAATAATTTAAAATTATTATGGTTAAAAAAGAAAAATATTAGATTTAGTTTATTTGACATGACAAGGTTATTTCCATTTAGAATGGAAAATTAGGGTTACATAATTTTTCTTAAAGTGTTATTTTTTTTAATGAGTAGTGTTTTTTCTAATGATTAATAATTTAAAAAAAAAATATGAGTTTTAAAAAATATTATATATTATAATTTTTTTATCAATTTTATAAATCAAGATAGTTTAAACTATATTGATATTATAAATTGTTATAAAAATTTGTTTAAAAAAATTAAAATATATTTATTTTATTTAAATAAAATTTAATTAAAGATTAAATATTAAATAATATGTATAATTATATATATATTTAAATCATCATTTTATATATTAGTAATACAAAAATATTTAAATATAATAAATATTAAATATAAGAAAATATAATTATACAAACATCTAGATAATTTAAATAATTTTTTAATATAAAAAAAGAAGAATATATTTTACAGTTGGTATCAATTTTTTTTATATAAAATTATTAATTAAATGAATATTTATAAAATTAAAATTTAAATAAATTTTAATAAAAATATAAAATATATACAATAATTATATATATATATATATAAAAAGGACATAGCATAAATAATAATAAAAAACAAGATATAAATTTAATAAAATCATATAATCATATCTCATTTTTTATTAATTTTTAAATTAATCCCGAAACGAATTTGAATATTGACAATGTAGTAATTCATTAACAGCTCCAAGTTCTGATAATTTAAGATGATTTAAGAGCATAAATGTTTCGACACTATATGAAAAAGGATAAATTATTCCCTTCAACCATTATTTTAGGTTTAATTTATGATTGGGTTGGCAGATGGCAGACAAAAACCTATCCAGAGAAGGTGAGGACTGAAAATTAACTCATTACTATTTTATTCTTTCTGCAATATTTATTACCTTGGTGGAAGAACAACTTTTATATTTTGAATAAAAAAATAAAATAAAAAACTATTGAAGATGTAATTTAATTAGGTTGAATGTAAATAAATATATAAAATATATTTCATATATATATATATATGGAAATTTTATTTTATTTTGTTAACTTAATTATGCTGTATATATAATTATAAATACTGTATGTATACAGGATTTCTAATATTTTAAATTTTTTTATTATTATATTAAATTATAAAATACATAATATAAAAATATTATATATAAATTAAAATATTAGATATAAATTAAATTTAAATAAAATATTTTTAATTAAAAATAATTAAATATATAATTCTATATATAAAAAATAATATTTTATCTATTATTAAAAAGATAAATTTTTATATTTGTACTATATGTATTATTTTAACAAATATCATCAATTAAAAAAAATAAATTTTTTTTTTATATTATATGTATATTTTAGAAAATTGTAAAATATTAAAAATTAAGAAATTGAAAATCAAATTTAAAATAATTAAATATATAATTTTATATATAAAAAAGAATATTTTATCTATTATTAAAAAAATAAATTTTTATATTTGTACTATATATCATTTTAATAAATATCATCAATTAAAAAAATTAAAAGATATCAAAATAATTTTTTATATTATATGTATAATATTAGAAAATTGTAGAATATTAAAAACTAAAATTATAATTAAATTATAAAATATATTATCTCATATCATATTATAAAAATATTATATATAAATTAAATCTAAATAAAATATTTTAAATTAAAAATAATTAAATATATAATCTTATATATAAAAGAAAATATTTTATCTATTATTAAAAAGATAAATTTTTATATTTATACTATATATATTATTTTAATAAATATCATCAATTAAAAAAAATTAAAAGATATCAAAATAATCTTTTATATTATATGTATAAATTTAAAAAATTGTAGAATATTAAAAATTAAAAGTTAAGAAATTAAAAATCAAATTTAAAATAATCAAATATATAATCTTATATATAAAAAAAAATATTTTATCTATTATTAAAAAAATAAGTTTTTATATGTACTATATATTAACAAATATATCAATTAAAAAAAATAAAAAAATATTAAAATAATTTTTTATATTATAAATATAATATTAGAAAATTATAAAATATTAAAAACTAAAAATTAAAAAATTGAAAATTAAATTTAAAATAATTAAATATATTATATATAAAAAAAAATATTTTATATATCATAAGTGGTTATATATTAACATTTATAATGATTGTTTTAAAAATTATATTTATTAAAACTAATTAATTAAGCGTATAAAGAACTTTACAATACAAATTGTTTATTATTAAATTAAAAAATATTTCTAAAAATTATATTTTTTATATATTATATTATTAATTATAATATACTTTATATTTATTAATTAATTATAAATTTTAGGAATTTTCTTGGCTGAAAGATTTATCAGTTAACGAAAACCGCTTATATTATAAATTAACCTCTTTTTTTTTTTTTAAATAATAATATCCAAGAAATTCTTTCCAAAATCTGCGTTTAGGGCTTTCTCTTACTCTTTCTCACCGAAATCTCCAGTGTGATTTCTGAATTTTCTCTGAAATCAGAACATGGATATTCTGAAGGAGCTATTTCCTCCTGTCAAATCCTCCTCAAACACCTACTATGACTATACCAAGGATACTTGGTTTAAGGAGCACTTCTCCTCCTACTCCGAGGACTACTCCAAGGAGAAATCCATCAAACAGAAACCCGTTCCACCATACCTCAAGCGAGCCGGTTTCGTCCCCCGCAAGATCGAGGACTTCGGTGACGGTGGCACGTTTCCCGAGATCCACGTGGCGCAGTACCCTCTCGACATGGGAGGAAACAGGTCTTCAAAACCTGGATACAAAATCCTCCCCATCACCGTCGACGCGCACGGCAATGTCGCTTACGACGCCATGGTGAAGCAGAACGAAAACACGCGCAAAATAGTGTACACGCAACAGAAGGACCTCGTGCCGAAGATCTTAAAAATCGACGAAGACTCCGTTGATGAAGATGTCGTTTCCGATTAGGAAAGGCAGAAACGGATCGAGGAAACGAGGCTGGAGACCAAAGCCGCTTTGGAGAAGATTGTGAACGTGAAACTCGGTGCCGTGCAACCGAAATACTTTCCAAAACAGAATTCCGAGGCGAAGTATATAAAATACAAACCGTCGCGTCCCGGTGCTAAGGAAAGACTGATAAAGATGGCTGAGATGCCGGTGGATCCGCTTGAACCTCCTAAGTTTAGGTACAAGCGTGTTCGGAAGGCGTGGAGTCCGCCGGTTCCTGTGATGCGCTCGCTGCCACGGCCGTTGACGGTGAAGGAGCAGCAAGATTGGAAGATTCTGCCGTGTATTTCGAATTGGAAGAATCCGAAGGGTTACACTATTCCGCTTGATAAGCGGCTGGCGGCCGATGGGAGAGGCCTTCAAGATGTTCAGATTAATGATAATTTTGCTAAGTTGTCGGAGGTGCTGTATGTGGCGGAGCGGAAGGCGAGGGAGGCCGTTGCGATGAGGTCGAAGGTGCAGAAGGAGATGATGTTGAAGGAGAAGGAGAGGAAGGAGCAGGAGTTGAGGGCATTGGCGCAGAAGGCGCGGTCTGAGAGAATTGGAAGGGAGAGAACTGGGGTTGTGCCCGCCCCGCCTGCGACTGTGCCGGTGGATGAGGATGATATGAGAGTTGATTATGAGCACGAGAAGGAGAATCCGAGGGAAAGGGATAGAGATAGGGATAGGAGTTTTGTGAAGGAGAGTAGAGAGGAGAGAGAGGAGAGGATGGAGCGGGAGAAAATTCGCGAGGAGAGGAGGAAGGAGAGGGAAAGAGAAAGGAGGTTGGAAGCTAAGGATGCTGCTATGGGGAAGAGGAGCAAGATTAGACGTGATAGGGATCGTGATATTAGTGAAAAAGTTGCTCTTGGTATGGCTTCTACTAAGCCCGGGACTGAGGTTATGTATGATGAGAGGCTGTTCAACCAGGATAAGGGAATGTCATCTGGGTTTGCCAGTGATGATCAGTACAATGTGTATGAGAATGGTTTGTTTACTGCACAGCCTACGCTCTCGACCCTGTATAGGCCGAAGAAGAATTCTGAGAGAAGCGGTCCGATAGATAGGGCGGTTGAGTTTGAGAATGAGGAGGCTGATCCATTTGGTTTGGATCAGTTCTTGATAGAGGTGAAGAAGGGTAAGAAGGCCAAGTGGGTGGTGGAGGCACCATGAGGACGAGCGCTGAATCTTCGATGCTTGGTTACGATGGAGGTTCTGGTAGGACCCGCATCGGATTCGAAAGAGAACACTAGGTTAGTGTTCGAACTGGTATCAGAATGTTCTTGCATCTCGTTTTTCTCCAATTCCCTTTTCCTCCACTAGATTAGGTTTTACACTTTTTACTCTTTTGTTATTAACTGCTTATGGTGAATATGTCCAGTTTTTCTTTATTCCTCATTATATTTTAAATGTTTTTGGCTATATTTTTTTTAGGAATATTTTTAAATTAAAAATAATTAAAAATTAAAAGTTACAAGGGTTAGAAATTAATTTGTCTATATTTTCATGGAAAAGTAACTTCTTATTCTTAACCTCCTCTTATTTTTTAAAATTTGTAACTAACATGAACATAATATTTTGGAGGAATTATCGTCTCAATAGGTAAAGGAAGAATATTACTGGATAAGAATATGGATTATAACTAACTTTGTTTTAAAATTGAGAAATAGTACTTGTAATACAGAATTACTCTGTTTGTTTTATCCATATCTATCTTGCATGTTTTGATTTTTATTTTTCATCAAATATTATATATATTGCGCTGTAGACCATGAAGATGTAGGAACATAACATAAAATTATGAAAATCATCTTAAAAGTATAGTTGCAGAAAGAACATCAATCAATTTTTATTAGAGTTTGAATACTTTTTTTTTCTTCATTATATATTAGAATAATTCATGTTTTATGTAATTTTTTTACGAATTCTTTTATAAAAATTTATCATAAATAATTTTCTCATAATTTTTTTATAAATTATGTAAGATATATATTTTTTTAAAAATCTCATATAATACAAAAAAAAAAATATATAATAATATATTATTCCAATTCTTATACTATTAAATATTAGTGATGCTTTTTGCAAATTTTGGAGATTGTTTGCCATGACTCACTATTAAAAGTTACTGTCTCGGTCACCATACATTATATTTATGATATATTCTCACATGTTATTAATATTTTTTTTCTTAAATTGAAACATTAAAAAATATTGGTCAAATTATAAATATAGAGTGATTTTGTATTATTTAATAGTGTTATTATTTTTTTTTGTCGAAAACATTTAGATTTTATTGTACAGTCAGAAAATATATAAAATAAATTATGACATATTATTTTAAATTATTTTTAATAAGTAATAAATTAGATTAAGTAAATTTATTTTAATGCAGGGTCATTGAATTGTTGAACTTTTTTAGGGGTAAGATCTTTGTTGTTGAAAAGTGGCATGAGAAGAGTATTCAAGTTATTGTTGTGACAGATGGTGAACGAATTTTGGGACTTAGGGGATCTTGGATGTCAGGTATTTGACTTTGAATATTTCCCCTAATGAATCAAATTCCCTGATATGAAAAACTATTAAGTTATGAAGACATATATAAGTAACCAAATTCACTCTCGTGAGTTGTGTTGTGAGTGTTTTCTGTGAGAACAAACAATGAGAAATTACTGAAGGATGAGTTTTACATTGGGCTTAGACAAAAGAGGGCAACCGGGCAGGTTGGTATAACTAGCATAATAATGCATATGACTTTTATGTTCTTCATTTTTTTTTACCTTGCATCAATCTTGATGCAATTGGTTTCTGCTTTCTCCTAGGAATATTCCGAACTTCTGTATGAGTTCATGACAGCTGTCAAGCAAAACTACGGAGAGAAAGTTCTTATACAGGTTTCAAAATTTTTGTATGATTCTTAACATTTCTGAATTCATTCAATTTTAGTATCTGACTATATAAATTTGTTTTTCTGCAGTTTGAAGATTTTGCAAACCACAACGCTTTCGAGTTGCTTGCAAAATATGGTACAACTCATCTTGTTTTCAATGATGATATTCAAGTACTAAGTTGTATAAAAGATGAAATCTATATCTTGAAGATTGTTATGTTCTAATTATCAATGCATTGTTTTGTCATTAAAATATATTTAACTTAAAACTATTAAAATATATTTAATTAAACAAGCTCTCATACTATATGTTAAAAATTGAAAATTAATTTATAATTACTAAAATTACAAATGGAATAATATAGAAAAAAATAAACTTAAATGGTTTTTAATTAAATATATATAACAGAAAAAACAACTTAAATCATATCGTTGTTTTTAATTAAGTACGTAACATAAAAAAAAAAAAAATCAAATTATCGATAATTAAATATATAAATAATATATAACAGGAAAACAATAAACAAAACAAACTAAATCATCTTTAATTAAATATATAAATTATACGATAGGATATTATTTAAAATAAAAAAACTCATAATTCTTTCCTCTTCTATTCAATCGGTCACTAAAACGATGAAAAAGAAAAGACGATAAAATGTAATATTTAATAATAAAATTAACATTATTTTATTATTTTATTATTAAGTTATACACTACAACTAATTAGAAACGTTTTACTGAAAAAAATATGAAATTTTTTTCTTTTTACTATTAAATTATCTATTAAATTATCCTAAGGGATCTAAATATCATTTAAGCTTTTTTTTTTTTTGTAACGGTTGTAGTTACTTTTCCAAAAGCATTGTTTTGATCCACAAATTTTTATTGATTACCAAAAGATTTTCTTTTTCCATCATACTTTTTCAATTATTGCTGGAAGGAGACAATTTTTTTTTTTATCTTACTTTTATATAATATTATATAAATATTTATAATAATTAATAAGATTGATTAACTTATTTCAAGATTTTATTATCTCTAAAACTCTTTTCAAGCAAATTATATTTGCTAATTTTTCTTAATTCTCCATGTATGTTTATTAATAATAAAATTAAAATTAATATAAATAATAATTTTTAATTTAATTAATAATGAGTTATTTTGCATCAAATTATTGGTATTTTTCATAAAAGAAAAGAGAAAAACTTTAAAGTCAATGCAAAAGTGATGGGACAACCTCGTAATTATTCTCTATCTTTCTATTCATTGAGATAAGGTCACTCAATCATGACTCACATCAACAATAAGTCATATTTCATTTAATAAAATAATTCCCTTGTTTCTACTCAAAAACTCTAAATTATAACAATTTGACAAAAAAAATCCCATTAATTTTTTGGACAAATTATACAATTTGATAGAAAGTAACATTAATTTGGAAAGATATATGCTAAAAAAAAGCATGCTATTTTAGTGTAATTAATGATTAAGTTCTTTTTCGATTCTCATATTGTGTAAAAATATTTATCAAACGAAATTTTATAAATACATTTTTGCATATAAAGAAATTAGTTTCTAATGATTTACTTATAGAAAAATATTAATTAAGCCATGTGCTTCATATACTTTTCTTTCTATTTAACTACGTGAGCGTCTTTCATTTTTATTTTTTTAATATTTATTTTTATTAAAAATAAAAAATAAGAAAAATTATAATTAAACGAGTCGAATTTTTCATCTTTAACATTTCTATAATATTTAAGTAAATAAGTATTAATTATATGAGAATATATTAAAATAAAAATTAATATTATACCTTATATATAAAAATATTTAAATTATAATAAAATAATTAATCAAATATGTTAAAAATTAATGAAAATATAATAATAATAACATTATTATTTAAATTAAATATATTATTATCATATAATTAGATAATTAAGTATATGAGTAGGTATAATATTCATCCATTATGTTTGGGTTAGCCTATAATAATTTTTGTTAAAGAGTCAGTCTCTTTTGTTTTATAGAAAATATTCTAATAATTATATATATATATTTATTTCATTTATTCCATCTAATTGCTTCATTGCAATGGCAATGGTTGTTGAGTTTGGATATTCTTTAGTACTTGAAAAATATTCAGAATACTGTGAGGAGGAGACATGACAGCAACCATTTTATTTTGTCTTCTTTCTCTTTGTTTTTTCTTTTGGTAGATATTTTCATCTTTCTCTCCTTTGAAAAGACATCACCCTTTACTTTTAGTAAGTGATTGTGTGTATCTTAAATAAAACTTATGAATAAAAATATAATACATATGTATATATTAATAATAAAATTAATATTTCATTATATCAGTTAAAATAAATTAGCACCAATAGCAGCAACAAGATTACCATTTATATTTTTACACACAAAATACAAACTTTACTTCTAATTCTAACTCTTTGTGTAATTTGTTAGTGTGTTCATCATTGTTGCCATATAGAACGTGCTTTCCATAAAAACAATTCGTGTTTTTCATATATATATATATATATCATGTTATATATTATATAAGTCACGACAATTCCCCCGACATAGAACATGACCCACCAATCTATTATACTCAAAATACTTCATCTCGTACATGTTTTTGATTTTTCTTTTCTTGTGTTTTAAGCACCTTTTTAATTATAACTACTTCAACTTGTATCTAACAACTCAAAAGCACTGTAAAGATAACGTTAGTAATGCGATGATGTAGAAGTAGTGACTTATTTCACATGGTTTCACTTTTCAAATAGAAAACGACACAACCAGTTCTTTATTTTTCTTCCCTTGACTTCCTTTATTTAATGTATCGCAAGTCATCATGGCAATACATAAAAGCAGTGCTTGTGGTGTTGTGGATCATTGGCATTGTTTTTGGCAATTCACAGTTCACAATCATATCACAGAGAGACAGTGGTGAGTTGAATGGAGAGCACACTCAAGGCCCTGAGAGATGGTGAGTCAGTGCTTGATCTGAGTCCAAGATCAACAGTCAGTGGTGGTGTTGAAGATGTCTACGGTGAGGATCATGCCACTGAGGACCAACTTGTCACCCCATGGAGTTTCTCAGTTGCCAGGTCAATCTCTCTACTAGTTGTTCAATATGTGTTTCTTTGTTTACATACTTTCTCAATTTTTTAGCTTCATAGTTTCAATTAGTTGTATGCACTGCACTAGACTATAAGATTGTTTATATAAGTAGTTAATTAGCAGAATTTGAACTTTTTGACCTAATAAAACTCTGACCCTCTACTCAAAACTTTCATACATAACATATAGGAAGTTAGATGAGTGAGTTTGTGAAAGAACCTTAATTCATGTTATGTTCTTATTTTCTTCTTCTATAAGTTTTTATGAGACAAATTATTTAGACAGGGTGTGAACGCTAGTGATTATTATATTTGATAATTTTTGTGTAAACTGAAACTGTGGTCTGGGTTTTTACTGCAGTGGGTACTGTTTGCTTAGAGATCCACAGTACAACAAGGGGCTTGCTTTCACTGAGAGAGAAAGAGATGCGCACTATTTGCGTGGACTATTACCTCCTACAATTACCTCCCAGCAACTTCAGGTTTGCATTCATTGATGGATGAGTTATGATTTTTATCTATGATCTTTTTAGTTCGCTATTTCTATATATAAAAAAAAAAAAAAAAAACTTTTTTCCCCTTCTCTCTGGTTTTTTATCACTTCTTTCTTTCTACTACTTTTTACAGGAGAAGCAGTTGATAAACAATATTCGACAGTATCAGGTGCCCTTGCAAAAGTACATTGCAATGATGGAACTTCAGGTAAGTTTTTCTTCTCATTATATAGTTCCATTACACAGCACAACATGTTTATATAGTTCCATTACACAGCACAACATGTTTGTGGTTAAGTGTGTTTGTTCATGATGTTAACTATTTAATATTTTATGCATGAAGTGGTATATCATTACAAATATTTTATACTAATGCTATTTCTTTGGTCCATGATTTGTATTCTTGAAAAATGAAAATGAAAACAACGTATTTTTTTAGTTCCAAAAATTGAAAAGTGAAACATGTTTTGCTGGTACACAGGAGATGAATGAAAGGCTGTTTTACAAACTTCTAATTGACAATGTCGAGGAACTGCTCCCGATTGTGTATACTCCTGTTGTTGGTGAGGCTTGTCAGAAATATGGGAGCATTTTCAAGCGTCCTCAGGGTCTTTTCATAAGTTTGAAAGAGAAGTATAAATTTCTTTTTATTCATGTGCCTGTACGAAACTTTGGACTACATTTTAATGCAGGATCATTGAGTTTTTGAACTTTTTTTTTAGGGGGAAGATCCTTGAGGTGTTGAAAAACTGGCCTGAGAAGAGTATTCAAGTTATTGTTGTAACAGATGGTGAACGAATTTTGGGACTTGGGGATCTTGGATGTCAGGTATTTGACTTCGAATATTTCCCCTAGGGAATCATATTCCTTAATATGAAAAACTATTACTCAAGTTATGAAGACATATAGATATGTGATGAGAGTAGATGATTTACTCTTTACATAATGATGTGTGGCTTAGGGGATGGGAATTCCAGTTGGTAAATTGGCCTTGTACACAGCATTAGGAGGAGTTCGTCCATCAGCAGTAAGAACTTTACATATTTTCTTTATTCTCATTGATTTATATCAATATATGTCTCCTTTCTCTTTTTGGAACATTTAACATTATGAACTTCATTGAGTAATAAAGTAACCAAATTCACTCTCGTGAGTTGTGTTGTGAATGTTTTCTTGTTTTGTGGCTAGTGTTTGCCTATTACGATTGATGTGGGAACAAACAATGAGAAATTACTGAATGATGAGTTTTACATTGGGCTTAGACAAAAGAGGGCAACCGGGCAGGTTGGTATAACTAGCATAATAATGCATATGGCTTTTATGTTCGTCAAATTTTTACCTTGCATCAATCTTGATGCAATTGGTTTCGCTTTCTCCTAGGAATATTCCGAACTTCTGCATGAGTTCATGACTGCTGTCAAGCAAAACTACGGAGAGAAAGTTCTTATACAGGTTTCAAAATTTTTGTATGATTCTTAACATTTCTGAATTCATTCAATTTTAGTATCTGACTATATAAATTTGTTTTTCTGCAGTTTGAAGATTTTGCAAACCACAACGCTTTCGAGTTGCTTGCAAAATATGGTACAACTCATCTTGTTTTCAATGATGATATTCAGGTACTGAGTTGCATAAAGGATGAAATCTACATCTTGAAGATTGTTATTTTCTAATTATTAATGCATTGTTTTGTCAGGGGACCGCATCTGTTGTTCTTGCTGGGGTTGTGGCAGCCTTGAAGCTTATTGGTGGTACTCTGGGTGATCACACATTCTTGTTCCTTGGTGCTGGAGAGGTATTTTTACCTTTTGTGACTTAATAATATCTATGCATCTTTCCCTGATGCTGAAGCAAAGGGAAAGAACCAGTGATAGAATAAGTAGTATTAAATTTTGAAAACTTTTAAATACCCCCTTATTGTTTTCTTATTTCTTCTTGGTTTAAGGCTTATGCATGCACTGACTCTCACATCACCTGTTGCCTGTAATTGACAAGTTAGTCTGCCTAATTTATTTTCTGTCATGTTTTCAGGCAGGGACAGGAATAGCAGAACTTATAGCTCTTGAGATGTCAAAGCAGGTGAATAGCTATTTATTGTTTATACAGTGGTCAAGTTGATTTCTTTAGTGAGTTTTAAAATCAAAATTGCTGATTATCTTCAATTTATTTCTCGTATTTCTTGGGCAGACAAAGACACCTATAGAGGAGACTCGCAAGAAGATATGGCTTGTCGACTCAAAGGTAGTAAAAAAGCATGATAGATTTCCATGAAAATACATTTTATTTTAATTTATGTTATCTTTTGTTTAATTGTTTAAGGTACTCCAAGACATTTCCATTTTCTCTTTCAGGGTTTGATTGTTAATTCAAGAAAGGCTTCACTTCAACATTTCAAGAAGCCTTGGGCTCATGAACATGAGCCTGTTGACAGTCTCTTAGAAGCGGTTAAGGTATCAAAATATGTCTGTTTATTACTTGCAGTAGGTTGTCTTTTGATGTGTCTCTTTCCTTAATCAGTCTAGATCTTCAGGTAATCAAACCTACAGTTTTGGTTGGATCATCAGGAGTGGGCAAAACATTTACAAAGGAAGTAATTGAGGCTTTGGCTTCTATCAATGAAGTAAACTCTAAGCTCTTCTTGCACGTGATAATTTGTGTGCTATTTTAGATAGAAAATCTTAGACAGAAACTGTATCTCTATCATGCCTTCCCTGCAGAAACCTCTCGTTTTGGCTCTCTCCAATCCAACATCCCAGTCTGAGTGTACAGCTGAAGAGGCTTACCAATGGAGTGAGGTAAAATAAGAGAACTGGTTGAGAGATTTCTTTGATTTGTTGCAAATGATGCCTTATTTGCAATAGTAACTTCCATTTGCTTGTCTTCAAAACATAGGGTCGTGCCATTTTTGCTAGTGGGAGTCCATTTGATCCTATAGAATACAAGGGCAAAGTGTACTATTCAGGCCAGGTTTTGCAATCCTCTTATATTCATGAATTATTTCGTTATACAACACAGCATGGTGTCTAAGTTTAAGTCTTGCCTTGTCCATTCAGGCCAACAATGCTTACATTTTCCCTGGCTTTGGTTTGGGGTTGGTAATCTCTGGAGCAATCAGAGTACATGATGATATGCTTCTGGCAGCTTGTAAGTGGACAACAAGTTAATACATCCAACAGACATGTTGTTTTAGTTCTTACTATATATCCTCTTTATTTCACTTTCTTTCAAGCTTCTTCCACTGCACGTTTTCTTTGATTTAGTTATACAAGTATGTACTTGTGATTGCCAATGCTAAGATCTTAATAATGCTTTTGGATCTTGTAAAATTCACAAAGTAATTCTCAACATTATCCTCATATAATATACAGCGGAAGCCTTGGCTAAACTAGTGACTGAGGAGAACTACGAAAAGGGCTTGATTTATCCACCATTCTCTGACATCAGAACAATTTCAGCTAACATAGCTGCAAGTGTTGCTGCCAAGGCATATGAGCTAGGTTTGTGTTCACTGTCATAACTCTCATTCTTTCTAGTTTACCTATCAGTATCATTTGGCATCTTTCTAAAATAACAATTGTGATGAACTTTTTCTTAGGCTTGGCTACACGTCTCCCTCGTCCTCAGAATCTTGTGAAGTATGCTGAGAGTTGCATGTATACCCCTGTGTACCGAAACTATAGGTGAATTATGAGCAAAATCACTGTTAAATTTGGCTGTAATAAACATATATGTCTAGGTGGCATATGTGAGTTGCTTTATGTAGCTTATGCAAAAGTGAGTGGTTTTATGTTTTTTATTAATCATCAAAACTACAGGCGAATTGTGCTTTTATTATGGGGCAAATAACTGTTAGTTTTGGCTGTAATAAACATAATGGTTTGCATTATGAAATCTTAATTTCATCTCATGCCATATGCCATTGGCTAGCTTAATAAACCTTACCATTCAATAGTTTTTAACGACGTTTCTTGTAATTAATAGAATGGGCACCATATTCTGTTTCTACTAGTGATCAGTCGTCAGTATGCTCAAGAAGCTTTGAAATTATTTTGGGATAGATAAGATTTGAGTTTTTGTTCTGAAAATCATTGGAATTTCTATGCACAATCAGAGGGTATGCTTGGATGAAAGTGTATAAATTTAAAAATGGCTAAAACAACCGTGCTCCATTTGGCTGTCCCAATAAACTGTGTTGGTGACACGTTTATAGCAAGTTTTGTCAGAGGTTTTTGAAATGAATAAAAAGTTGTACTTTTTCAATAAACATATGTGTCTATCAATGAAAATATATAAATATGAAAAATTGTATCCTTAATGAAAGTGCGTATTAACATCTTTCTATATTAAGAATTATTGAGACGTTCCACGATAATAATTATGATTGTTTTCTGAAAATCATTTGATGTATTCTTATAAATGATTAAATATCTTCACCAAAAGACATAGAATGATAACTGATCTGTATGCAGAAAGATACACAACGAGAATGTGTAAATGTTCTATTAGTTGAGATGCATGCATCCATGGTTATTTGTTATGTTATGCAGAGTGGAGATTTTTCCTGTTAGATGTTTGTATTGGAGATGCATGTAAGAGTAGATAAAAGAGGATTTTAAGTGCAAAATATTGGTTTATTTATGATTTTGCACTTTATTTTCTAGTTGGAGCAAGGCCCAAACTAAACTAAGAATACTAGGGAAGAAAGAAACACCAGCTAAATAAAATCATAGGCTTTAGTTGGTAAAGGGAGAATTAGATAAGTGAAAAATAAAATGGGTCAAAATAGAATACAAATAAATGTGTTCAATTATAACTTTGAAAATAGAAAAAAGAGAAAAATAAAAAGTGCTAAAGTAAACTAAAGCCGAAATAATGAGTTTAATAATTTTGCATGCAACTCATTATAATCCAACCCAAATCATAATAAAATATATAAAAATAAACTTAATGTATATAGAAATTTCTTTCCTTAAAGTAAAAAAACTCAAATTTTGGTCACCCTCTTTTCTATACTCTCTTTGACAGAAGCATTCTATTTCTGTCCATCTCTATCCACAATTTAGCATACTTCATCAAAAGGTGTGAGACAACAACAATAAATCCAAATAGGATAAGTACTTGGACAATCACATGGATTCTGGATGTTTCTGCACGTGTCTGACAAAGAAACCAAATTGGCTTCTGGACCTCCCTTCATCACCAAACACTTCCAACCCCTTTTTCAATGGAACCCCACACAATTTCTACATCATTTCCAACTTTATCACAAACACACTTCAGAATACCACCGCCACATAAAATGAAGCATAAAAAGAATCATTGTGTAAAACATTTGGAGAAATACAAACACTAAAAAAGGTAATTAAAACATAAACTTTTGTTTGCAAAGTATATTGACTAGAAGCAAGGGGTGGAAACAATGGTAATTTCCATCTTCATATCATTCCCAACTTTAGGACTAAATAAATAAAAAAACAATACATCAGTTGATTTAATTCATGTGTTTCTTTTAGGTTTAACAATAAGTATCAAACTATATAGCTAATAAACCCCCACTTCCCCAAGACAAACTCGAATTTGTCATTCCACAAAATCTAGATAATATGTCTAACATATGATGCTATTTTCGCTAAAACACTATGCAGTGCAAAATTTCTAGGCTACTCAGCTCCAAAAGATCAACTCCTTAAGCTTCTTGTTTATTGTAAATATCCAAATCAGCGTAAGCAAGTGTTCTAGTGAAAAACCACTAGGCTGTTCAGTTCCAAAGGTTGACTACTCAAGCTTGCTGTTTCTTGTATATTTTCAAATCAGCATGAGTTTCAGCATAGCGCTGAGTCATGTAGTCCCGGCATAAGATAGGAGGAAATCTGGTAAAAGAGAAAATGCAAGGATGTTAAGCACCACTACAAACAGCACAGAATTTAAATACTGTGCTTGCTTCTTATTGATTTGTCTATACCAGGCAATTTCATTTACATTGCTTTATGCTATAAATTGCCTGTTTTAGTACTCTAGTAGTGACCAAACAAACAAGCCTAACTTTCTAACATACACTATGCTGTTAATTTTTAGATGACATTTAACTCACTTGGGGGGATTACTATCTGATTTGCAGGTAGGCAAGCACTCGACTAGACAATCATGACTTGGCTCCAAGAAGTATGCAATCTGTAAAAGGAAACAACACAAGAATGAGCATGTTGCATGATGTTGCCAAGCTTTGCAAGTTAAAACTGATATGATATATACAGAGATGCATAATCTAGGAATCCTAGATACCAAATTTTGAGGAGATTAAATTTTGGAATATAACATAGTGAAGTTTAATGTTTATTGCTATCAATGAATAAAAAAAGGGAAGATTAACTGTGCTGGCAAAATCAACGACCGTGACTGAAGTCAATCCTGGTGGCTGTAACCACTAACCAATAATTGTCCTTGGCATTGTGAATGCCCATGCTGGCAGAAGATAATAATAGAGAACCAGAAAACAACACCACAAGATAAAGCTTGAAATATTATTTATATTTGACCAGATAAGTATTGATTACATCTTCAATTAAAAAATTCAAATACATGATAAATACTGAGGTCTTTAGGGACAGTAAATATATTATGTATTCAACTATTTAATACCGATTTTGCTATGAATTTAAATGTAAAAAGGTAAAGAGAAAAATGAGTTGGGGCTTACAGAATATCTTTCTTGACCATTTCCTAGAACTCTGTGCAGTGTGGACCTGAGCATAAATACAAAGTAATTTGTAGATTATAAGATTTAAATGAAAAAAGATGCACTGTGAAGATACCCCAAAGGTTCAATCACATATTTTACCATTTAAAAGCTTCATGAGAACACATAAAATTACTAATAATCACAAATCATATATCTAAATATACAATCTCTGCTTCGACTGCAGCTTACAATTTTCATTCTAGCAGCTAAAGAAACGTAGGATACCAATTGAGTACTTTTTTTTCATCACATAAATCAATATATCTTTTAAATTTTTCAATCTCAGAAGTATGCCTACCTTTATTCAAAATTAGATATATTCAAAAGATTTCTTACTTAAAAATACCGTTGCTCCAGCGCTCCAGCATGTCACCAAGATTCACTATGAAGGCTCTGCAACATAAACAATCAGTGAAATAATGTAATAATTTAGGAGAAGGGCATGACAAAGTTAATAAAATTAAAACCTAGTAGCATACATACTTCTTGTCTTTGCAGCCAATTATGCCTAATACTTGACATAATGCAGCTCAAGAAGAATTAAAATTTTAGAAATATGTTAGTTTTGGCAGATAATTTTATAATGAATGAATTATTGTATGCCTGCTGGTGATACTTTCAAATGAAAAGTATGACTTCTCACATGATCCCATCATATAGATTTGTATGAATGACAATTGGAAAAACTGGCTACGAAACTAGCATAAACAAATCCAGAAAAAAATAATCTTGAAAGAAGGGTGTATCTGAAGAAGTTTAGAAATTAGCTCATGAATTAAAAGGTAGGGATGAAGAAAGTTCTCACTAATGCATTGCAAGCAAATAGCAATAAAAGCTACAGTGACATATGACTAACCCCTTCAATGGTGCCACATTCTCCCATATCTGAGGTTTAGCTTCCCTATTCTTGCATATCTACAATAGAAGACATTAAGGTTCTTAACTAATTACACACAAATATCTGTAATATTGAAAAAAAAATCAGTTGATTTCTTACTTGAAGGCCTGGGACATCATCTGTTGCCAACAGTGTAATTAAACCATAGTCAGTATGAGCTCCAGCTCCGTATAATCCTTTTGAGGGATCCGAGATTTGACCTTCATTGAACAAAGATGAATACAACTATATAAGTTTTTTTCTTTGTAATTGTACCAGACACAATGACCACATGGTACTGGTTAGCGATTCGTCACTTTCTACATGATTATTACAATACATGTTTTAAAGAGGATCCAATATAATACCTCCATAGTGCAGCAACCGCAGAGTTGCAATTGGCTCTCCAAACATTTTTGGCTGGTCAAAAAACTTTTCATCCAAATCAAGTGCAAGGGCTATTATCTTTGCAACTGCTTTTCCTACTTCTCTGGATCACCCAACAAAACAGGCAGAAACAAATTATTAAAAAGAACAAAAATGTGAAGCCCCTTTCCGCCTTAATGCAGAATTTGAGTCCATATGAACAACCGAGGCAGTTAAACAAGATCTGTTGTTGAAATGAAAACCAAACATTTGCCCCATATCAAGGTTTTGAAAAACAGTCCATTATCATGATTTGAGCAAAACATAAATGTTCAAGACTGTAGAAGGACTGCACAGGTAGCATATGTCTGAATTATCAAGAAAAGTGACAAAATCATGACCGTAAGTCAAAATCTTGATTCCTCTATAAAAGACCAAGATTTTCATAGAGTACGGTGAGTCAGAAACAAACTAACTATTAGCTAGTTTCACATGCAGCAGAAATGATCAAAAAACACAAGAGCCAAGATTGCATCTCATAAAAGAATAAATAAATAAACCACGGCCAAAACGTACAACATCTCTTGATGGAATTTTTCCATGGTCTTCCTCCACCCCGGCAAAACATCTACATGGTAAAAAAAGTGCAAGAAAAGTTTAAAAGAAGAAAATAAAATGCAGAAATTTGGAAGACTCAATTGATAGAAAACAGACTTTTTGTCTCCAAAAGTCTCAAAGACCAGAAAGTTAACTCGTTTACCTGGTGCGGGCCATCTATTCTGGCCATAGAAAGGTTGCTTTGACTCTGGGTCATCTTCAGCTTTTTCAACTCCAATATAATACCCTTCTTTATAGTCTCCTATTTAACCAAGCAGAGAAAAGGTTATTAAAGTTTTGAAAGACAGAACTCAGGCACAGTTATTTCAAAACTTCTAGTGCTTTAGAATTAGAATTCATTGTAATAATCGGCATAATAAAGGTTTACATCAAATATCAACATAGATTTTCGATGCAAACTTTCAATTTTGATTGGAAAGCAACACTATAAGCACGTAAGAAACTGACTTTAAGTTTTGTTCAGTTTGAACAAAACTAAGATACAATTCTTTCTGTACTTTTTTGTGTTGAATTTTTAATTAGAGTTGAAGTTTTATTTCGGTAATTGACGTAATAATGTTTGTATCAAACATCAACATCAGAGAAGCAAAACTTCGATTCTGATCGGATAATAACACCAAAAGCAACTAATTAAGTTCAGAATCAGGAACATGCAAGAAATTCTGAAACGGGTACATGCGTACCACGAACTTGGTTTTCAGGATCAAGTAGCTCATCAAGAACAGGGGTATATCCCCTGTGCTTTTCATTCCTGAGAATCTTCATCTTCTCCTGGTGAGGAAGAGAGAAAAACTTCTTGCTCTGCGCAAAAACCTCGTCCAAGAATTCCTGGCTTATGCCATGGTTGACAACATAGAAGAAACCTGAGTCCAAACACGCCTGAAAGAAAAGAAAAAAGTAAGATCACAAGATGGTGGTGCGAAAACAGAGTGATGAAACAGAGGAAAAAAGTAAACCTGTTTGAGTAAACGAACGGATTGGTTGATGTCGGAGTTGGAAAGGTCGACGCAGTTGAGAGCAGAGAACTGTGTGCTCTGCTTTCCCATGTTTGAAGAGCAAAGAAGGAGAGCCTCAGATTCCTGAAACCACTTTGCACTTTTCAAAGACTCATCACTGTCTTGTCCTTATATAATATACAACCAATTTGTAGCAGCCATACTTTTTTTTCAAAAATTTAATATTTATTTTCACTTATTTAGGTACCCAATTTTCACGGTTCAAAACTATTATGCAATTTTATATTTTCTTCCTTTATCTTTTTTTTCTTAAATTTGTATTTTATCCTTATCTGGATGATAGACTTTTTTAGTACGTAAAGTTCTGTATCAACAAATGTACATTTTTTTAATTAGTATTTCAAAATATATTAAGAAAAAAAAATCACATAGTAGATTGAAAATTTCAGCTTTTTAATCCGTTTAGGTTTGTCTAATATAATTTTTTATTAAAAATATTATTTTTAATATATTTATAATTTTTAAATAAACATGGGTTGATAAGATTCTAGTTTTATTTTGACGAGTAGTTTTTAATTTAAATAATTTGGATGAAAATCATTTTTTATAATTTTATATATTCAACAAAACTGATATTTTTTTTTGAAAAAAAAAAAAAAACATTCTTGATGAAGTTTGTGGAGAATTTTTCCTGAATTTTAGGGTTTGGTAGATTGAGATTGTGAATGAGATTTGTGATGATAATGATAGGGTTTAGTCAAGTTTGATTTGCTTCCACCCAACCTTAGCCAACCATTGAAAGTCACTTTTTCTTTGTAAATAAATGAGAGAAAAAAGACTCACTTTTTATGTCTCATTTTTTACTTATTTATTTTTCTCTAATCAAATACTTTAATTTTTCCATTTCATAAAGAAAAATAAAAAATCCTTATCAAAGGAGACTAGATTTGATTTTGTGGTAAAGTAATTATTAATAATAGAGTGTATTAGAAAAAAAAAAGTATTTTTTTTAATTTATTGATAACTTATGACATAAAACAATGATAGACATCCTTTTGAATTGAAAAATATGAAAAACCTTATGTAAACCAAGTAATACTAAGCAAAATCAATTAAATTTGTAATTAATTTTTATGATAACAATTTCTGTAAATAAAATCTCTAAATTAATTTATTTATAATTAAATATAAAAGAAATAAAATTAAATAAAATCTCTTTATATATATTATTTTTATTTACAATTAATTTAATCAAATTATATTTTTAATAAAGATTTTAATTAGAAAAAATTGAAATCAATAATATAATGAAGATAAAAAAAATGTTGAGTAATCACATCCCTTATATTATTTTAATGACGACTATTTTTATGATTTTATATTTTGAATAAATACTAAAATATGCATTAGAAAAATATAATATATATATATATATATATATATATATATAATGTGTACTAAGTACTTATTCTCATTCAACAAACTTATTATTTTATAAATGAATAACAATTTACTAGTATTTTTTTTTCTCTTTTTTAATGAAGTTATCTTTTATTAAAGTTACTACTATTTTTTAAATTTCCTACGGCATGCATGCATATACCAATTATCAGAGGCTACGTGGTTGCCACACATGTCACATCAGTGAATACACTTGGTCTACCTTTTTTGACCAAATCATTTTCTAATTTTTTATGTCCACAAATTTTGTGATTTGATGTAGAAAATTGCCAAAGTCTGGCCACAGAGATAGAATTTGGTAAAAATACATATCAAGAAGAATAATAATATATAATAAGAAGGATAAATCATTTCACTTTTTGAATGCATTTTTTTTTAATAAAAAAATAATTATTAGTATCTAATTTATCTTAAAACTAATTTAAAAAAAAATATTATTCGTACTTAACTTACTCTTAAAATTGATTTAAAAAATGAGATTTATATTTCACTTATATATCATAATTCAGCCTCATTTTTAATCATTTAATCAATTTGAGATTTCTCAATAAATTTTTATATAATATGAATATAGAAAGAACTCTCTTACGCATCTCTTCCCTTTCTCCACAAACCACTTGTGCAGTTGTTCTTAAATATTCGAAAATGAGCATCACATGCATGAAAAATTTCCTTCAAGAAACCAATTACTTACCGTATTAAGTTATGTTTATGTTTAGATTAAATTTTTCAAATTTCATGTTCATTCATCTACCCATAACTCTTTGCAAAGCTTTCTGATGCATCATACATATCATTGTTATAACCACGTACTGAAACCCTTAGTGTTAAAATTTTTTTTCATTCAAACAAAGTTGATAACTGTTTTTATACCTACATTCTAAAAGTCTATGTATTTCATGTACAATACTTCCTCTATTTCTTTTAAGATTTAACCAACATAAATTAAGAAAAACCTAGATCTTATAATATATTATCATTTAAAAAAAATTGTTTACCCTAAACCAATTAATACTTTATTAAATAAAGAGTATAAGTTATTGTGAGAAGAAATGACAAAAGATGAAATTATTATTGAAAAAATTAACAAATTTATTATAAGTAATAAAATTAATATTTTTCATGATTTATGTGAATCTTAATAATAAATTTTTATTTTTTTAATAGTGTTCTTGGCATTTTACATTCTCTCAAATTCACTTGTAATAATCTATCTTATCTATCTATGTGTAATAAAGTATTATATCACTCTTTTTCTAAAATAAATTGTGAATTTCTTCTCTCTTTATCATATAAAAATCTCTAGTATATATGAAATATTTGTATCCTATTCAATGAAAATAAATTATATAAATTAACAAGAAAATAAATAAAGAGGTAAAACATAATCAATTATTTGATTGATAAAGTTATACTCCACTTACAATACTGTATTAATTGCAAACTGTGTAGGTTCCATAAAATGAGTATTTTAATTCTCTTGGATTTTCTTTTAATAAAGATATAATTGGTGAATGAATAATTAATATACTCATAAAATTTACAAATGATAGATAAATTAAAATAATTAAAAAAAAAGGAATAAAAATCACAAAATAGAATATTTCCTAACATGAGGGCATAAAGATAAAATGAACAGCTTGAATAGATTGAATAGGTCTAGGTCTAGGATTTAGTTTTCTTGTTTGGGCTTGAACAGGTCTAGGTCTAGGGTTTAATTTTCTTGCTTTGGCTTGAACAGGTTGAACAGCTTGAACAGGTCTAGGTCTAGGGTTTAGTTTTCTTGCTTTGGCTTTGGAATTTGGAATGAGAACTTTGCAGTAGTAACCCCGTTTGCTGCATACTCAGAATTCTCCGTCAAGAACCTAAAAATACAGAAGCACCATGAGAAAATTATATGAAGAATGGAAGCCAAAAAATCTAAGTAATTTTCAAGGTAACATTGCAAAAACAGTAAAGCAAAAGCAGCAAGCACATACTTCTGGATCTCCAGATCCATTGAGCGTAACGTCCTTCCTGTTGGTGTTTTATAGTATCTGAAATGTTAAAATGTTAGAATAACAAGTTAATGGTGGAAAGAACAAGTATTGTGTGATTGTAAAGTAAAGTAAAAATAAGTGTCAAGAACGATGCATACATATCAGCAAACCTGGTGCAGCACTCACTCCCATCCAGGCAGCGGTTTTCCAATGCTTGGCTTATCAAGAGTCCAAATGCTGTCGGCATCCTCAGAAATATCCGTTTCAGTCTCATAAGATATATCTGGTCGCCACTCACCAGCATCTTCACAGAAAAATGGCTCTTCCATGATATGCTCACGTATTTCCTCATATTTCTCTTTTGTTGGAATAAACCTCCATTGCCTACATTGGACTGTGAAACCCGCTATAAAAGGCTTAGTTCGACGGCTGCTTCTGGCAACAATTTCAAGTTGAGTTGGGATAGGCTGCGGTGCAAGTTGGACTGCATTGCTTCCATTTGTCTCTTGACCATGAAGGACTAATTGATTAGACGATGCAGCATTCATGGGTGTTCCGGAAGAGTTACCAGGATTCATTCATGATTTTCCTAGAAGACATAAAGAAATAATCTTAATGTTGTTACAGAACAAGCTTTATGAAATTCTTAATCACACAGAAAACCATTCTTGAATATATCCAACACAGAAAACCTAAAGAAAATAATTCAACTGCTTAAATCAATATTTTTTTTATTTTAGATATTAATTTTATATGAAAAATGTTATTTGTATAATTAAATATTATTTATGAAATTAAATATATATTAATTATGTATTTATAGAAGACAAAATAAGTTAGTAAAAAAAATTCTTCTATGTGAAGAAAAAAATTCCCTTTTCTTTCATAAAAAAAATTGTTCAATCCAGTACGCTCTTCTTTTGTTAATTTTAAATATTAGTTGTATATGTAATCAAATATGTATATATTAATTAGGTAAAAAAAATTAAATTTTTAATAGACAAAATTTTTTAGTGAAAAAGTTCATCAAATAAGAATAAAACTATCTTATTTGCTTTATAAAGAAGTTCAGCAAATAAAAAATATGCCTAAAACAAAATTTTGATCATGCAGTTGTAGCAATCAAAATCAAAGCAGCAAGCATAGCAAGCACAAGTAAAAAATGATCTGTAAGATGGAAGCGAAAACAAAAGAAATCTTTTCAGAAAGGTTGAAATCATATTTCTCCACCTAGTTGGTTCAGAAAAAGAAAAGAGAAAGGGAAACAAAAAGTTTAGAGAATCAGCAAAAAGTAAATGTAGCAGAAGATGATTCTGATTCAGATCTATAGAAGATAAGATTCATCATCAAATTTTCGTTCTTAGACATATGATGGGACAAAAGGAATGACTTACTGATTTAGACACAAAAGATATTATGTTTTTTTTTGTTGATGAGCATAACAGAATGATGTGACTACATTTTTTAAAGATAAAAAGTTAAGTATTTGAGGTATTTAAGAAGTTTAAAACATTTAGGTTGGCTATGATCCAACTGGTACATATAGGTTGTAAATCTTTTGAAGCAGAAAACTGAGATCTAAGAGAGATATGATTGTAGATGAAACAGATTCATGAAAGTGATAATAAAGACCTAACAGCAAAACTGCTGGAAGTGGAGCACTTGGAATCTGAACATGAGAGAAGGGGCTCACATGCAAGGAGTTGAAATTGTAGATTCTAATATGAATCAAACTCAAAGGCCATGCATGCAAGTTTTCAGAAGATATTTCATGCTAATAAAGAGATCCAATCTGTTTTGCACTAATGGCTGATGCAGATCTAATTAGTTATGAAGAGACTCTATAGAAAGATGAATGGAAGAAGGTAGAATTGGAGGCAATAGAGAAGAATCAGACCTTAGAGTGACAGATCTACCCCATGCAAGACACCTTAGAGTTGACAGATCTACCCCATGCAAGACACAAAGCTAGGTTAGGTTAGTGGTGAGAGGATTCAAAGAAAACTCAAGAGTATTAGTTTTTCTCTAGTAGCAACCCTTGAAACTGTGAGATCGGTAATAACCTAGGCTAGAAGCAATGGTATGTTTCTCTGGTATATGGATGTGAAGTCTGGCTTGGATGAGTGAGTGCATGTAACTTAGCCTCGAAGATTTGAGATCGTAGGGAAAGGGAAGATGGTGTACAAACTGAACAAGACTTTATAGGGTCTTAAACAAGAACTTTTGATTGCATGTTTAAGTGAGAACTAATTTCATTGTGTTCTAAGAAGCCATGAGTGGTAGCTTTATGAAGCTTTGAAGGAAAATCCATACCTGAGTTGATGAAACACAGAATCTTACTAGTGGTAGCTTTGTGAAACTGCCATGCACAATCCTTAGTAAGAAAAAGAGAAGTTAAAGCATATGAAAAATGGAAAGGTTATGGAAGGAAACACTTACTTGCTGTTGGAAACAGGTGTGTCTTGGTTGCTTCTACAGCCTTTGCTCCTTGTTTTATAGGCCACAGTAGGTATCTTGGGTTGCCATGCTTGGTTTGTCTTCTTAATAACGTGTAATAAAGTAGGTCATGGTAATAATGGTGGTTATGAGTTGTAACTTTCAATGCTTTGTTATGTGTGAACGCGTTGTAACTTTCGATGCTTTGTTATGTGCGAACGAACGCGCGAACGCGTTGTAACTTTCAATACTTTGTTATGTGCGAACGCGTTATCGCTTACAGCACATTGTAAGATGAGTGACCAACCACCATGCATGCATGAGAATCAATTTCTATTTCACTCTTATTGAAAAAAAACAACTTATTCAAATATGTTCATTTCAGAATATTAATTAGTTTTATGTAAAAAATATCTTTTATAAATTGACAAAATATGTTCAGTAAAAAATTCATTAATAAATTATCATATTTGTTTTTATAAAGGAAACATTCATTCATCTATCATGTATTTTTCATAACTTTTTACAAATAAAGTTTTAAATACTGAAAAAAAAAACTTACTTTTAGTATGTTTAAAATCAATATGAAATAATTTAAATACTTTTCGATTTTAATTAATGATAATATAATTTTTTTCTGAATAATTTTTAAAGTATAAAAGAATTTTACCATAACTTTTTATCGTTTTAAGTGTAAAAGCCTGGGTAAAAAAAAGTTGCAGCACATACCATGAATAAAAAGAGAAGCAGTTGAAGATAAAAAGTTGCAGAAAAAGACGAAGTTTATGTTTTGTGATTACAAATATCAGACACCATAATGAATTTTATAATGAATTTTAGACGTTTTTATTTTTCTTTAATTTTATTTACATTAATTTTATACATTAAATAATTATTTAAATGTATATGATTGAATATACCATCTTAATATTTAATCATGTAAAAGATGAGTTTATTATAATAAATATTTTATTTTAAATAAAATGTATTTATTAATATACAATTTATATTATTTTCACATATTGTCACTGGTGTATCTAATATGACATGTTATATAATAAAAAATATAAAAATTGATTAAAATATTAAAAAATATCAATTAAAATTAAAATTTATAAACCCTTAATTTTTCTTTACAGATAAAAACATATATGTAAAGTCAACATCTTGTAAGAATCCAAATAAATATTTATTTATTTTTTAAAGTATTAATACAAAAGTTGGTTTAGCATTTGATTTAAAGAAAAAAAATAAATATTTTAAAGTTATATTTATTTTACATATTTAATCAAAGCTGTAGTAGAATTTATTAGAAATTTTACATATAATTAAGTTTCAAATTTAAATTAGGTTTTGCTTTTCATTAAATATTTATTTTCTATTTATTTTGAAATTGTTTGTGGTTTTTATTTTGACCTAGTTCTTGCAAATAGAGCTGTTGCAATTCTGAGTAGTTCTGCACCTCGGGAATACTTTGGCATCTTCTAACTTTAAAGGTTTCAATA
The DNA here is from genome assembly GCA_016859785.1 of Macrotyloma uniflorum. Lineage (NCBI taxonomy): Eukaryota > Viridiplantae > Streptophyta > Magnoliopsida > Fabales > Fabaceae > Macrotyloma > Macrotyloma uniflorum. The sequence goes on from BDMB01000030.1 coordinate 2,116,826, forward strand.
AATTTCTAATAAATTCACAATAAATTCCCGTGTCTTGGACCAGATATGCAATTATCAACTCTTTGCATAATTATGAATATGAATACTCTTTTTTTATTTTATTTAAATCTGTTAACTGTAAATATAAGGATTTTATCTGGTAAGTTTTATTTTTATAAAAATAAATTTTTATTTATATATTACTTATTTATGAATAATAAGATAAGTATGAATGTTATACCATATTAAAGAAAAACACCACATTTTTCTAAATTTTAATAAATTAATTTTTTGTTACAAATTGTATTTATATTCAAAATAACTTATTTTTCGTTAAATGTTAACATTATAAGCATATCTTATAAGTAGTGTTTATTTTCATCTTGAATAAATCATTCTAAACTTCAAAAACACGAATTTAATAAATGTTAAACTATCATATACAATTCTTCTAAACTAATACAATAATTTAAATATATAAAAAATTTAATGGTAATGTAAAAACTTACTTGCAATAACTTACCTTAGGAACATAAAAAAACCTAAACTATAGATAAAAATACCACTTTGTAATGAGTTCTCATTATTAATTTTTTTTTTTAATTATCTTTTGTAATATATTTTCTTTTAAATAAAAATTTATTTGTATATATTTTTTTATTTTTATATTTTAATTTCCAAGTTTAATCATGATATAATAAATTAAAAACTTTAAAATTAATATTAACAATTATTTTAAAAATTAATATAAATAAAATATTTATTGAGAAGTCTCATATTGATTATATAAATTAAGCATAATTATACTATATAAAAAAATAAAGTTTATCTTTTGGACTAATTTTAAATTTCGTAATATTTTTTACAAAATTAATTTTAAAAATTGGTATGAATCTATACACTTCTCTATTATTATCAAAATTAAATTATGTAATCCATCTAAAATATTTGTACTTTTGGTACTGCTGCATGTTCCTATTTTAGTAAATATTAAATGCATGCTTATATGATAGCTGGTATATTTGCTACTGTACTAAAAGATTTGATAAAAGAGGTACTTACTTAGAAATTAACTTTTACAAATAGTTGAAGTTTAAATCTAAATGCACTCAAGTTAGGACCTAGGACTTTAAATTAAGTGATATAAAACTTTAGTTAATTTGAAAAAAAAAATAGAAAGTCTACTGGATAAGGAATCTTTACCCGAGAACATATTGTATACGAACTCACAGGTCTTCAGTAGGACCGATAGGGTAGCGGCTTGGGCTTGGCCCCGAAGCCCATGTAACAGGATCACGAGAATTTCAGTGTCGGTTACGATTCTTTATTATTAATAGAATCCCGAAAATCTCGATGTCGGTTATGATTTTGTTTTATTAACAGAATTCCAAGAATCTCGGTGTCAATTATGATTCTGTATTATTAACCGAATCACAAGAATTTCAATACCGGTTACGATTCACCCATGTAATATGTTATGATTTTTTATTATAAATACAAGATCTCGTTCCAGGTAGGAGACATTCAATCTTAATTTCATTCTTTCTCAATACTCCTTATCCATATCTCAAACGAAAATTAAGGACCGGTATCCGAAATATATCTCTTAATAGTATTCCTACTAACTAAATTACTAAATTATTGCAAGTTGATTTATGACTTATTCTTCCATTGCAACAACTTTTCTAATGAGTTTATATCATTTTCTAATTAAAATCCAGTTATATTATAAAACTGATGTAAATTAAATTATAAAATATCAAATTTGATTCCATTCAAATTTTATATTAAAGGAAAATAAAATGATATTTAATTTTCTAATTTGACTTGAATAATTAAATTAAAAGATGAATTTCTTTAAAATCATATATATTATTAAATTATGTGTATGTTTAGATTAAATTCATAAAGTTTTGAACTACTTTTACTTTTAAAGCAACACCTTTTTCTTCTTAATTTATACATTAAAATACATATATAGTTTTATATCAGAATTTACATAAGTGCTTCTGTATAAAGCATACTTGTCTTGCATCAGTGTAGGAGATGTTTATTAAACATCTTGTAGGAGAAGTTAATAAACATCTTGTAGGAGAAGTTAATAAACATTTACATCAGAAGGCTATTCTTTCTTCTGATTGAAGTCAATTCAGTGGTTTCTTCAGGCTTGACATGTACACCAGAAAAAAAACAATCTGGGTTCCAAGTCAATTCTGTTTTACAAAATTCTTTTGCTGAGGAAAAAGAATTGCTGAATCTTTATTTATATTATTATCTAGCAACAACTTTGAACTCACAACACTAACTCATTCATAATCTCTTGTGATAATGTTTAGTTCTTGCAGGAATTAAGAAAATCCCAAAAAGTTTGTTTTTATTATATTTGGCATTGGTATTACAGAATGGCCCATTTCATATTGGATTCGGGTCCGGATCCTCTTACAACACTTGTACCAGCCCATTTGGATACATGGGCCTTTAATGTTGGGAATTTTTGTATATATAACTTGATATAGTTGGACCAAAAAAGTTGGCCTGAAACCCAATTTACCTTATATGGTCCTAAACAATGACCAACCAAACTCATAACACTACATTTGACCTTTTCTTTTTACTACTATAAAAATCAGTCCACACCTTTGTTATAGAAATCTTCATTCCAGATTAACCTTTCTAGAAAATGGGACAACCCTTCTACATTTCAGAATGTGAAACCATCATTCTGAAATAACTTATCCATAATGAAAGGAGGTGTAGACTGATTTTTATTGAAGACAGACAGAAAAGACCTATAGATTTCTTGATGAACTCAAGTTTGTACATGAAAATAATATAATTACCATTATGTTATCTAAGTTTGGATTTGATGGCTGGAAAGATTGAAGAAGGCACCTCTCTTGTGCCCAAGTTGAGCATAGGTTCCTTGCTCCAGGACCTTGCCCTCAGACACATAAGCAATTGAATCTAGCTCTTTGATGGTGTTAAGCCTATGTGCCACAACAATGGTGGTTCTGCCTACCATAGTCCTATCAAGTGCTTCTTGCACAACTTGTTCTGATTGCACATCCAGGGCACTTGTTGCCTCATCTAGAAGTAGTATCTTTGGGTTGCGAATTATGGCCCTTGCAATTGCTATTCTCTGCTTTTGCCCTCCTGATAGCTGCACTCCCCTTTCTCCACATTCAGTTTCATATCCTTCTTTCAGTGATCTACATTTTAACAAAATGGAAAATGCACTTCTTTATACTCTTAACTAGTTAGTCTTGCAACTCTACACACTCAAGTTCTAATTCCACAATTATAATGTCAGAAAACTTCTTATCAGAAATTTCATGCATGAGAACAATGCCAGTTGCCAAGTAAATTTGAGTTGATTAATTTATTCACAAATAAATGTGACAGTTGATGGTTAAAACAAGTGAGCCTATTGTATATATGTAGACAGAAAACTTACGATATGAAATCATGAGCATTTGCAGCTCTTGCAGCCTCAACTACTTCACTCTCTGTTGCATCTTGCCTCCCAAATAAAATGTTATCACGTATGCTGCCAGAATATATCACAGGTTCTTGGCTAACCAGTGCCGTGTGCTGCCTGTACCAGTGAATGTCTAATTCCCTTATGTCTACATTATCCACTTTAACTGAACCTCTATCAACATCATAGAATCTTTGAATTAAGGCAATCACTGTTGATTTTCCACATCCACTTTTTCCAACCAGTCCAACACTTTTTCCTGGCTTTACCTCCAAGCAAAACTTGCGCAAAATTGGTGTCCCTGCCCTGCTTGGATAAGCAAAATCAACATTCTTCAACTCTATCTTTCCACTCATCTTGTCCAACTTAATGCCACTAGTGTTATCCCCAGCCTAACAAAAAAAACACGATGTCAATTCATTAGTAAAAGTTGTGACTTATATCGATGAAAGGGAAGCACAACTTCACTTTTGACTATACAAGTGTGCAAATAAGATTACTCAAAAATAAAAGTATAGCACCTTTAGTTTGCCTCACTTTTATGAGTGAATCATGATTAGAAATGAGTTTAGTTTTCATACACTATCAGTGCAAATATCTTTGACCAATAAATTTATTATAAATTATTTTTAATATGGTTTTTAAATTATTATTACAAAAACTAACAATCTTTCTATATATAACAATCCATAAATGAATGTCAATCTATTTAGAAGTTCAAAATCTTAGCATTTAGAATGAAAGTTTACTTCTTTTGACATGCACCAAATAATTCCACTCACAACTAAATACTTGGCTCTGGATTTCATAGGCAGGTTCGGGCAAAATGAAGATCCTCACAGGAAAACCTAGGAAAAGGTTTGAGCATAATCTCCTACTCAAATGGAGTCCTACTTGTATCATCACAAGTACAAGCATTGTAAATACTAAATAGCAATGCTCAAAGGCATGGGACATGGTTTAGTGGGGGGATATGGAGTGCCAGAGTAAATAAAAAGCATAGTAAATTCTGATGCTGTGTTATGCATGAATAACATGTAGAGCTACAAACATACCTTGGGAATTAGTGATTTCCGGTCAAGAATTTCAAACACAGATGCCACTGCTGTTGAGCTCTTGGCAAGGTCAGAAGTCATGCTTCCAGCATCAGCTATGACCTTGCCAGTGCTCACCAACACAAAAAATGTTTTGAACACATCCCCAGCCGATATTTGTCTCTTTTCCACCAAAGTACCACCATACCAGAAATCCAAAGCCCATGACATGAACGTTAGGCACTGAGCAGAACCCATTCCTATGCCAGCTAGCCAAGACTTTTTCCTTGCCTCCTTCCGTGGCGCCTCTTGCGCCTCATCAAATAGCCGTAGAACTTTTGTAATGCTCCCAAAAGAAGTCACAATTCTGTGATTATAAACTGCCTCCACTGCAATTTGTGTACTTTGATTCTGTGCCTTAACAAATTTTGTTGAGAGTGTGGAGAGTAAAACTTTTCTTGTATAAAAGCAAAGAATTGTGAGTGGCTGCACTGCTATCATAACAAGAGCTAGCTTCCAAGCCACGGCAAGCCCTATGATCATTGCAATGGTGACAGCAGAAGTGGTTTGAACTAGTAAAGAGAGTCTGTCTGCTACAAGGGACTTGACCATGGAAGCCTCATTGCTTAACCTTGAGCATAATGCTCCACTGGAGTTTTGTTCCTCATCAAACCAAGCAGTTTCAAAGGTTAAGATATTCTCCAGCATGCGCAGTCTTATCCTTTTGGTTAATTTGGCTCCCATATAAGCAAAATTGTAGTGTTGCAAGAGATTGAGAGTGATAGAAGCAAGGGAAAGGGAACAGAAAATCAAAGAATAATTCCTGATTCTATGCATCATTTCTAGATGGCTTTCAGCAAAAAAGGCAGAAATCATACCCCCAATGGTTAAAGCATATAGGGGTTGAACTGAGCCAAAGGCTATGGCTGAGAGGGTTCCGATTAGACCTTGTTTCCATTCAGGAGCATTCAGAGAGAGAAGTCTTGTGAAAGAAGGAGAAGGGTCAGAAACTGGGGAAGGGGTGGCTCCATCTGGCAATGGTGACTTTGTAAATATGGCAGGACTTGACCTGGCTGTGCTTGGTCGACCTGCACTGCTTCTTGCTGCAGAAAGAGCACCTAGTTCTGAATTTTGATCTTGGTCATCCATGCTCAATTGTGTCTGTAGTTTTGCCAGTTTTGCATAGTGGCCATTTGGTCTGTTGATGAGTTCATTGTGTGTGCCAGTTTCAATGATGCGACCACCACTAACAACTGCTATGAGATCTGCATTTCGAATAGTTGACAGCTTGTGTGCAACAACCTGATCATGTTCACTTTGTGTTATAGAAGGGAGTTGCAAATAAACTTAGTTCAATATTCACTTGTTCATTGTGATAATTATACTAATACAAATATTCTTAAATTGATGAGTGAACTAAGTAGTTTAATGTATAGAATAACATATTTTTGTTAATATATTTGTGTGTGTCTAATTGATTATTGCACTTACCAATGTAGTCCTCCCCATGGAGGCCTGATCGAGGGCATTCTGAACTAGTAATTCTGATTCAGAGTCAAGAGCACTAGTTGCTTCATCAAGTAGGAGAATTACAGGATTCTTTATGATGGCTCTTGCAATGGCTATTCGCTGCTTTTGTCCTCCTGAAAGAAGTGCCCCCCTCTCTCCAATCTATTTTACAATTGATCAGGTTAGTAATAGCTGCATTTTTGTAATAATATAAAATATAGAATCAAACTTTTATACGTAGCTTAAGCACCTATGGTGGTGCTAAAATTATAAATTAGAGCTTTTATCCTTCACAAAAAGCTTCTAATGATAACATTTAATCTCATCCAAGCACATGCATAGTCTAGGCAAATGAAGAGATAATACTTTTCGGATGAATATAGGAGAAGAAAATAAAATATAATAAAATGAATTTAACTTCATTTATAAGTTAAAAATAATTTTATCCTGTTTGAATAAAGTAACTCACCTTGGTTTCATAACCTTCAGGAAGCTGCCTTATGAAGTTGTGAGCATTAGCTGCAGAGGCTGCAGCAACTATTTCATCCATGGTAGCATCTAACTTCCCAAACATAATATTCTCCTTTATGGATGTCCCAAACATTGCATGTTCTTGACTCACAAGCCCCATTTTCCCTCTAATCCATTTCAACTGTAGGCTTTTTATGTCTACACCATCAACCCTCACAACACCTTCATCTGCATCATAAAATCTTTGCACCAATGCTATTGCTGTGGACTTGCCACTTCCACTTGCACCAACTAGAGCAACTGTTTTCCCTGCTTCCACTTGGAGATTGAAATCACTAAGCACAACCATATCTGGACGAGAAGGGTATGTGAATTTGACAAGCTCAAAGTCTAGCTTCCCACTAATGCGATCTAACACAAGCCCTTTTGTGTCTTCACCATCAATTAATGGTGTTCGGTCAATCATATCAAATATTCTTGAAGCAGCAACAGATGCTTCTGTGAAGTATTTCAAATCAGGAAGCACCACTCCAAGAGATCTACATGTTTACATATTCATTCCTAATAATTAGCAAAGAAGAAAAAAATACACCATGATAAATAGATTTTTGAAGAGCTACATGAAGATTTTCTTGGTGTATATGGTTGAAATTTGTTAAGGTAAAACCAATAAATCAAAATTTAGTCTTTTCTAAAAAATGAAAATGATTATGGTAAGCTGTTTCCAATATCTCTAATCATATAATCTTTTACAAGATTTGAATAGTTTTTTTATAAGGACACATTGTTACATGCAAATATATATATATATATAGGGAGAGATAATTAACTGAAACAATATCAAGATTAATTAAACATTTTTTCCTTATCTATTACAGACAAAATTATTTTACAATCAGGTTCAAGCAGAAAGAATTTTTGTAACAGTTGAACTGCAAATCAATGTTATAGTAATATCTTTGAAATCTAGTAAAGATCAATTTGGTATATGGAGTTCACAAAATCCAAGGATAAACATAAATTCTTTAAAAGTTCATTAATGATACTGTTACTAACTGGTGAGGGACCCATGGTTTCTACGTACTGGTCTTGCTTTTTCATCAAATGCTTTAAGAGGTCGCTTTCTTTGAAGAAAGCATTCGGATGCCATACTTAATTGGAAAGAAGTCACCACTTCTTTTGCACTGCCTCCTCCTTTACTGAAGATTGCCACTACTTATATGTCCTCAAATTAAATATCATTTTTAGATAGTAAAATATTTGGCGCATTAATGAAAGATAAAGACACCAAGACTTTTTCTGAAGCGATTTGATTCCAATCTTATCTTATATAAAAAGTTACTTATATGGAAATAAACTAATTGTTTTTAATCCTTTCCCTAAAGAGAACTATGACAAGGTTTGGCCATGACAACTTGGCTACTAGATCATGCATCTTTAGATCAATGGAACTTTCTGGCATGTCCCAATTTTTAAATGATTGTCAAGATCCATCGATCTGCTACTATACTATACTTTGCATCAGCCACAAAAATGTACTAAAATTTCATGCATGATTCAAACATGTGATTGGAGATGAATAAACCTTGAATTTAGTTACTGGTTGTGGATTCATGTGTTAAACATTTTATTCCCATCTTGGTGGATTAATAAGAAAAATCATTCACTTACTACAAGAAACAAACGTTGAATTTAGTATCTGATATTATACCAATCTATCATTTTAACAAAATTACTTTTAAAACATAGTTACATTCACTTCATAAAAAATTTAGTTCAATTTCTAATTTTATAAAACATAATTTACCTTAAATTTTCTCAATAATGTATATATACATTCACTTGATAGCTCTCAACATTAGTACATTGAGAATAAATTACATTTTGTAAAACAGCCAGTGACTAGAATAACATATGTTTATCTTTTTTAGTTTTGTTCCAAAAATATCTCTTATAATCAGACTAATTCTTTTAGGATAGAGAAATCATCCAAATGAGTATTACCTCTCACAGTAGCATATGTTTATAGCTTCATGGATTGAAGTTAGGATTATTGAATTAGATTGGTAAAGTTCAACGAAAAAGGAAAAAAGAGAGACAGAAGTTACTTACAGTCCACACATTATGAAGGAAATGCCTGATGCGTAGATCCTTCCACCACTTTCACCTTTGTACATAACCAAACGGCTTCCATACCAAGCAATGAAAGCCCATATGGCAAAAGAGAGACCTGTGCTTCCTACTGCAAGACCCTTTGCTATTCCTTGCTTGATTCCAAGCCTTGAAGTTCTACACAATATGTCTGAATATCTCCCAATGATTCTCTTCTCCGCAGTGAATGAATACACAGTTTTGATGGAGCTAAGTGCCTGTTCTACAATGCTGTTTGCCTTGCCATATTCTTTCACTGAGGACTTTGACAAATAGATAAGGTACTTTCCATATATCATGCCAGGGATTATGAGCAAAAGAAGCGTTGGAAATGCTACTAAGGCCAACCTCCAAGAGAAATATGTGGCAAACGCAACCCCGGATATGAATGATGATGAGTGCATGAAAAATAGGGGCACCTGAGAAACCAAAACCAAAACCAAAATAGAAAAAGGATGAGAAGATAATAAAATGTTGAACATATATGCCACTTGTTATGTGGCATGGAGTGCATAAAATTACGAAGATTTTCTTGGTACAAAACCATTGATGTTGCCTGAGAAATAATCATGTTTAAATGGCATAAACTACAAAGATGAAAGGAAAGTTTAAAGGAAAAAAGGAAGAGAAGAAAATTACCTTTTCACTTAAAACTTCTTGGATGAGAGAAGTGTCTTTTGATATGCTATTGATGATTTCAGAAGTGGTTGCTTCTTGGGAATCGAAAAACCCTACTTCTTGTCTCAGGACAGCTTCCAAGTACTTGTAACGAATTCTCAGCACCTGCCTCTCACTTGTTTTGCTCCAGCAATACCCTTCTGCAATTAAGCATCAATTATTGATTGATTAATTCTCCCAACTGTTGCTTTTTTAGAAGTTCCTATTTATCTATATATGGTTTGGCTTCTTTTTCAGGATCAAATCTTTGACAAAATTCTACTTGATTGATATAGATGATATATATATATTCAGTGGGTTGGTGTAGTTCCAGTTTTCTGTGTAAGAAACTCTACTTTTTAGGGTTTCATAATACAATAATGACCAAACATGTCTGCCAAATTAAACATGTGAAAATTGAGGGTGCCTCCAACATAGGTGCACTGCTGAGTAATGTCTACTACAGTTAGATGCTATAGTTAAATATTGCATATTAGTTATTACAATGTTTCACACCTTTGTCCTCAAAAAGTAAAGCAAGTATGTAAGAGAAGGTTTGAATTTGGATTACCCATGAAAGCCACCACCATTACTGCTAATCCCAAGTACACAAAATATAAGCTGCACTGTAAATGACAAATCAAAAACAAAATGAAAAAAGAGAGAAATATTAGTTGGTTAGAGCCATGTGTGTGAAAAAGTAAACCAAGAATTTAATGAATGAGTCAACGTTAACTTACCTTTTCAACCTCAGCCATGTAAGTCTTAGTACTTTGTTGGTTATTACTGTAACCTAAGCTGTTCATGATACGGCTTGCAAACAGCAACAAAATATTTGTGGACATGCCATCTCCAATTGCTCCCAAAGCACCCATTAGCATGAGCACAACATCAATCCAATCAGCATATCTCAAAATGATGGCTATGGAAGCTCTCTCTTTTCTTCTCATCTCCACCTTTTGTGTCTCAGTCTCATCCATTCTCGGAGAAACCATTTGCTATATATGTATCCTTCAGCAGTATGAAAACCTTGCTAGTTGTCAAATATGGTAAAACAAAGAAGAGAGAGAGAGAGGTGAAATTGTGTATTCTGGGGGCACATCACAATGAGATGATTTTGGTTTCCAAAGCCTACTTATATAAGTGTGGGGAGTGAAGAGTAAGTGTGAACACTACTACAGTATGCATCTCTGTCAAGACTTGAAAAGAGTGAGTGGCATATTAATTCCATTGGAAGCAGACAATGAATATCATGATCATAGGCCTTTTGTGTGTTATTGTGGGGTTGTTAAAGATGATTTTGTGATTCTCGTTTCATTTGTTTGTTTGTTTTTCAATTCTTTAATCTTTAAAATCCAATGAGGTATGAGATAGTCACAATTTTGTCAAGTTTTGGAGAAAGATGATATGACATAAGGTCCAATATTGCCATCATTCCACTCGCTACCCTTTCTTTCTATTTCTTTAGTACTCTCATTTGAGGTCACTTTGGCCATTGTCGGTTTACTGCAATTTGCCACCTTTTTTTATTTCATAAATGGCCACTTCAGGTTGTAATGTCCCCTCCCGTGAAGAGAGCTTAATATTTAATACATTACTGGGGTATTTATCTAATCTGGATCATAAACATAATGTGTTTGTTGCCATATTATATTGTTAATGAATCATCATTATTTGATACTCTTTTACATCTATATAACGTATATAAGAATCTTTTTACAGAGGCCACTAGAAGCAATCTCATATGATTAATTACAATGAACAGGAAAAGAAAAATCTTTCTCTAGATATATACATATAATACATAAGATGATGACAGAAAACAAATCTTAAAACATTAACATTATCATTTAACAAATATATACTATAGATTTTCATTATTAGCATGATTTACAGATTATGCATATCCAGTTTTATTATGAGAACAAAATTGTCAGGTATAATATAATACATATGAAGGCAAACAAAACTCATGAGAATTTTGTGTATTGTTGTTTATTTCTCTTTTTTCTCGTTACTGGTTTAGCAAGAGAGAGAAAAAAACTCAGACAGAATCAACAAAAAACTACATGTGCTACAATGAAAAGGTGCTCATATATAAGACAACCTTGTCAGAGTACAGATTATGAAAACTTGAAAAGCTAATGAAAGATGAAATAAAATATGGCCATCAATGTTGTTAATTTTATGTTTGGTTTTTAAGCACAGAAACTCAGAACTTCATTGTGTTTCTGAGAAGTATGGAGGAAGATGTGTTCACAGAGCATATTCCACTTTTCCTGCATCAATGAGCTGCCATGCCTAACTTGCTTCAACAGATCAAATTCCATAATAATTATATTCCAACACATATATTTGCAGCTGTATGTTTTGGACCTTTCTTTTCTCACACTAATTAAACACACATCAATGAAAAATGTGTCGGAACCATTAATTAATAGGATCCTCATTATAAATCTTTAAAGTATATATCTACTTTTGTATTTTATATATCCTCAAGCCCCTACTTTCTCTCTGGTCTTGTCTATCTATAATTAGAATTCTAGCAATAATTAATCTCCATGAGATAATTGCAGCATATCTTTTCCAAAAATGGAACATGTTCAACATTTTCTATATTGAATACATATATTATACATTGCTTGAAATATGCTTCCCTTTAACACTTCAATATATATTCCCCATTTTCTGCTAGATATGTTTTTCCTCTGATAAATTCCAAAATGAAATTCTTCCATTGAATATTTATTACTTTGACTCTTCCCCATTTTTCTTTTATATTTTATGTCTCTTTCTTTTCCTTTCGAATATAACTCACCTGAAGACTTTGTTTTTTCTTCTTCTGTCTTTAAATCAATCGTAGTACCAAATCAATCCCTTGGTCTTGATCAAGAATCAAACCACTTTCTTCTTTATTCTTGTCTAAGCACATATATTCAGATCAATTTTCTTTCTGACAACAGTCTCATCTCAATCTTTTCCTTTTTCTCTGGTTTTTTTAATCTATTGGCATATGTTATATATGATTAGATTACCCTTGTCCCATCAGAAACTCCATAGTAGAATACTATAGAAATCTTCAAGAGGTATTGATTTTTCTATGATAATTAGTCCTATAGATCAGAAGGGTATGTTTGATCAAGTTTTTTTTTTAATTTATTTTTATATTAATGTTAAAAATAAGATTTTTAAAAGTTAATTATCAGTTTTTATCTTAGTTTATACTTCACCTTATATTTTAGGATACTTTTTTTTGTTAAAAAAATAAAAAATATTTTTTTTCGTTTAAAAATAATTTCATTGCTTCCAGTAAAAATATGTATGTTTATAAAGTTTTAAAAATTGGTCTAATTGATTGTACATTAAATTTAATGATAAAGAAATAAAAATATTGAACAATATATAAAAGTTTTAATTTTTAAAAACTTCAAAAAACATTTTAAAAAATATACATGTATTAACACAAATTCAAAAAATTGTTACAAATAATAAAATATTTAACTTATGTTGTAAGTTGTTGATAGATAATATTTTTAATGGAATGAAAACTTAAGAATCCCATTACAATCAATTAATAATAATAAAAACAAATTAATAAAAAAATTGATACTACAAAAAGATACAAAAACTTTGAAAAGACACAAATATTAAAAACAAACAATACAATGATTCAAGGTAAAAAATGTAGGTTAAGGTCATTTAATTCTTCACTTCAAGATCAAACTTTCTTCCATTAATTCTTAATCTTACACATTAAATCAATATTTGAATATATTAATTTAATTAATCTCAATTCCTTGATAAGGTCACATGGTACCAAAAAAGAACCCTAATTTTTAAGCTCTATAACTTACCAACCAAGTATTAAGTTTAAGATTAAAAAAATGCACATAAATAACATGATTCCATATTCCTAGATCTATCACCATTAATTTCTTATTCTAAGATCTATTTCCAAATGCACATAAATAAAGAATTATTACTTTCTCCCTTTGGAATCAATTTAATATTTTTTCACTTTAATTGAAAGACATGAATTCTATGAACTCATATTTGATATTTTTTATATTCTTTTAAAATAAAAGTAGATGTTTAACATTATAATTATGAAAACTAGATATCTTAATTAAGTACCCACATTAAAGTTATATATTATTTGCAACTTGTTAAATATTATAATATTTGATATGTTACAAATTAATCGACAATTAGAAATGTTGAAGTATGTTGAACATTGTGACAAATTAAATTAGAAACATCACTGAAAATAATGAAAATTACATTAATCTCTTTTAGTTTTAAAATAGATAGAAAAATCAACATTCTTTTTAATAAAATAACATTTATATATTTTCTAATTTCTAAATAGATATTCACCTCTCTTACTCTTATATTTTTAATAAATAATATTTTCCTCTTTTATTGACACTTATCTTTTTTATTTAAAGATATTATATCAACAAAAATTCAAACAAAAATTTGTGAAACTTAAACATTAAAATTTAAAAGTATAAAAATTAAAGTTTTTTTTTTATAAAATAATTAGTGGTATTATCATCCTAAGTGAAATTATTCTTTATTATATGTGATCACTATGTTGGTTTGCTACTTTTGCTATTATCATTCTTATTAGTTAATTTTAGAAAAAATTATATTTATTTCTCTTGAAATTATATTAAACAACACAGTCTTTTGTATTTTTAATGAAATGATGCATATTTTTTTTATAAATTTGAATTGTTAATAAATTAGATTTATTTTTCTTATATTTTTAATAAAGTGATACACACTATTCCATTATCTTCAAGAAATTCTTCAATTTCTTATCTCATTAATTCTCTTAGTCCTATAAAAGCTCCAAAATTTTAGTATCAATGATGAATGATCCGGTATTTTCGCCCTAAATGTAGCAAATATATAAGATTTAATTTTCTTTAACCTATATTAGGTTTGAAATAGCATTGTGAAAACTTTTTGCTTTCTAGTTTAATTAGGGGGAAAAAATGTCTACAAATTCTATAGGTTGGTCCACCACATGACGCACGTAATTTGATTATTTTAGGTTTAAAGTCCACGTGAAACTTGTGTTGCTGTAGAGAATGGTTACATGCCTAATTAGGGTTAACGCACGCCTACCACTACTAGGTTGATAATAGTAATTAGGGATTTAAAATTCATTCTCACCTCCTCAAAAAGCAAATTTCATTATTTTTTAATTCTTTTCAGGATATCTCCTAATATCCATTAAATTAACACTGTTTTTATTTATATTTATCATTAATTTGATAAATCTCCAATGATAAGATAATACATGGTAAATTCGAAACTACTAAAATATATAATATATAAATATTTTATTTTTATGTATTTAATTGATTTTTAAAATTGATTTAGAGGAAAAGATTTCACAATACTTTTTCTTTAATAACTTAATAATTTACTAATAATCAAAATTTTTTAAATTATATAAAAGAATCATAAATTCAATTCAGGTTTAATAATTTTTTATCATGTGTAATTCATTCTTAAAATTAGTTTAAAATATTATAACATAAAATTTTTTCAACAAATATAATAATACTATTAAAATCATTCATATTTAATATGATTTTTTTTAAGTTTTTTTTATGAAAATTTATAAAAAATTAATTTGTCACAAATTTTATTATAAATTTGGTAAGATTTACCAAAAAAAATCTTAGAATATAAAATATGATATTTTATTATATAAGTGATATTATATCGATTTTAATGTTGTGGTGATTTTATTTATAAAAAAATATTATGATATTATTTGTTATGTTGATTTTATATAATTGATATAGTTTAGGTGAAATTATGCTTATACAATAATGTGATTGAGAAGAAGATTCATAGTTGATTACACATGATCTTTTGACATATAAAATTAGTAGAAGAACTATAATTAGATAAAATTGTTTTCAATTTTGATGTACTCAAAACCCCCAACAATGTATAATTGAAGTTTAGCAAACTTTTTCTATCATAGCACCTTTTGTTCATGAAGAGAGAGGAAGATTTATTAAAATAATGGACAAAAACGTGCCCAAATTGGATCTTGGTTTCCAGGAAATTCCAATGATCAGAAGTATGAAAGATTGTTTAAGATAATCCAATGTTTATAGTACAGAAACTTTTCCATATTCCAAGTACTAAGATTCTGAATAGGTTTATTGGAAGTTAAATGCTCATTATTTTTTGCTACACCCCAATGTTAATTACTCAATATTTAAATGCCACATGACTAAACTATGAAACATATGGTTAAAATCATATTCACCATTTATTATTTTGGTGCCTTTAATTGACTATTCAATTAATATATTGATGATGGATTTTGTGGTTCTCAACACACCCTCACCTCGACAAAAGAAAACATTAGTAATGTTTTTTCTGATTTTTTAATTAATATGGAGTAGTGCCACCACATCACATAATCTATGTATGGTGCAACCCTTTTTTTTTCTTTCTTGTTTTTATGAAATAGGTATTTAATTTTATAGATTTTTTTCTTGAATGTGTCTATAGGGTTATAATTTAGATTTTCAAAGAAAAAAAATTCCTTAACTATAATCTACACCAATTGTTGTACAATTTAATAATAATTTGATTCATAAATCTTACAATAGTTAATATTATAATTTAGTAATAAGATAGTCTCATACAATTTAATCAACTATGAAATCATTAGGAAAAAAAAAGTCCTATTTTACTACACATTTAGGTAATATTTAAAATTAATGAAAATTATAATTTTTTTCATAAATTTATTATAAATTTTTTACTATTATAAATTTATAAATAAAAATTAATAAAAATTTATTTTTAACCAAATATTAAAGAAAAATTTTTCATAAACAAATTTATGAAAATCTTTTTATAAATAAATTAATGAAAATATTTTTCATAAAAAAACTTATAAAAAAAGTTTTACAATGAAAATTTTTTATAAAATTAAATTTATAAAAAATATTTAATAAATAATTATTTTTTTTCTAAAAAATATGTGAAAAAATATTTTATAGGTAAATAAATTTATTATTATAATAAGATTTAATTATTACATTTTTATTATATATAAATAATAAGTTAATTTCTTTTTCATAGAAACTAAAAAAACCATCAACAATTTATACATTTAATAACTAAAAATATCATTTATCCTATTTCTTTTCAAGCTAAATGAAATTAATACAAGTGATGAAGGTGTCTTTTTAAATATTTATTATTATAAGTGTGCATTTTGTAATTAAAATTTGAAATTGCTAATTAAATTAAATTAAACAACTTTTGTGAAGACGCGTTCTATAATGATAAATAAGGGTAGAGTTAAGAAGTAGAGTTATTTATAGTTTAAACTTTAGAGAGTGGAATTTTGATTAGTTTATGGGTCCTACCCACTTGAACTCCTCTTCTATGGTTTTGATGAGTATTTTATGTTCCTAATTATTCAAAGCTTTGTGTTAATAATTGAAAGCAATTTTGATTAAGATGGTGTTAAATATAAGATTTTTGGACAAGGACAAAAGTTAGGGTTTTGAATAATAAAAAAGTATATTAAGAAAAATGATGTTGGAGAAGATGAATGTGGAGTAATATTATAAGAATGGTGGAGCAGGTAAACACAACACAACAGCATGGGAAGAAGAAACCTCAAACTATTCAATTTCTTCATATTACTTTCTATGGCTTCCTATGATGCTTCTTTAACTTATTATCAACTTTCCATTTAAGGATATCCATTGCAATTATGTCACTTTTCTTTTTCTTAATTATCAAATTTATTTCATGATAACATGTGTGTATGTATATTAAAAGTATTACTCAAAATTATAATTCAGAAAATAACCAAAACAAAAATATTTACATGCATAAATTAAAATAATAGTAACAATTTCGAATATCAAATTTAAAAATATAATTTGATCTTAGTGACGGATTCAATCAATTTTACCCTCGCTAATTAAACTATTTTGAATGAAACTATTTTATAAACTAGTTTAAAAACTTATAATTAAAATTTAAAAGCTAAAATAATATAAGTATTAGTAACCTATACTATAAATATACTATAATTTCCATATTAAATCATTATATTATATCTAAAATTAAAATTAATTTTATAAATATTAAAATTTGTATTTTTTTATTCATTCATATATATATATATATATAAATGAGATAATAAATAAAAATTATATTTTTAAATTAAGATAATAGAATAAATAATATAAATTTTTTCTTAATATTCTTTTTTTATAAATATTTGTTAAATTAAATAATTTTATTATAATAAGTATTATAAATTAAATAGGTGAAATAAAACTTTTTTAACATTATTATGTATACAAATATATTATGAATAGGATGAATTTATTAAAATAGATAAAAAAAATTAAAACAAAAACTCAAACAATATTAATATGAAATACTAATCCTATTTTAACTTGTGTAAGAACTTGAAGGGTTAGAAAAAGCTTTGGTCCCAAATAAATTTGATATCTTTGGTTGGTATAGCAAACTTAATTTGGTACATCATTATATATACTTCCTATAATTAATAAGTGCCTTAAAGTGGCTTTTTTTCTTTTTCCTTTTTCTTTCAAAATTAGAGACAGTGCCTGTCACTGTCTCTTCTATTCAATGACGTTTCCAAAGGAAGGATTTATCATCATCAAAATGACCTAAAATAAGACTAAAGTAAAAGCTAGGATGATTAAAAAACACATTTTTTTATAATCTATTTTCTATTAAAAATTTATAACCTTATAACTTTTAATAAATTTTAATTAATTACACAGTATAGGTTAAAAAAATATTGAAAATTGTGCTCCCTTTTAAGAAATAACATTATACATATTATTTATTACAAAAACAATAATTGACTTTATCTTAAACACATAATCATTAGTATTGAGATTAGTATCAAAATATTACCCAACAACAAATTAATTGATATAAAAACTTTGTTCTGTAAACTGCTTGAGACCAGTTTGATTGCTTTTAATTTTTTTTTCTCACTCAGTGACTTTATGTTATTTTATTTTTCTTATAAATCATAGATCATTTTAATTTTTAAAACTTTTGTTTACATTTTTCCCTTGACAATGACATCATAGTTGGATAAAAAAAAATAAAAGTGGTAGATAGGTAACACAAGTATGAGAATCATTATCTTGAAACCTTTTTCTTAATTTAATATCAATATTTGTAATCATCATCAAGAAACTAGGCATGCATTATTTCTTCATAGTTATAATCATTGGACCTACACCAGATTAAAGCATATTTTTTAAATGGTCATGTAATATATAAATATTATATTTAAATTTTAATCATTTATGCTTGAGATGATTAGTAAATTGTAAGAAAATAAAATAATTAGTATATTTTTTAAATGGTCATGTAATAATTCACATGCTGCAATGAAAAAATAAGAAATAAAAAAAGGAAGAATAACAATGCTCTCTTACTTTTACATTGGTAGCTTTTTCATGCAAACACTTCACATAGTTTGGTTCCTCCATGGATTGCTTAGAGATGACCAATTCATACAACAATACTTATATCTTTTATGAGTACAACAATACTGATATAACAACAAAAAAGATAGAGTATATATGTATATATATATATATATATATATATATATATATAGTTATAGTTATAGTTATGCTAAGGCTTTCACTTCATCTATGTGAAACAGAAAGCAACATGGTTGGATTTTAATATAAAGCATTTCTATTTTTGACAGAATTTGTGAGTGCTCCAGCAGCATTTGCAGAAGAGGCTGGATTGATGGCCTTGCGAATCTTGGAGACATTCCAAGCAGTGTTAACAGCATGTCCTGCACTTGCAAACACATGCTCAGTAGCCTCCCCTGCTTCTTCCCCAAACCTGATGCCAAACCATCCATGTTAGCTGAAGTTACATTTATATATCCACAACATAAGTGTTACCAACATACTTTTTAGTGCACACTCTTCTGTTGGTTGAAATTTATGCAGATTATCAGTTTGGGAATGAGACTCATCTAGTGTTATTAGAAAGTTCATCATTGCTAAAAATTTTCTGTTAAAAGAAATGCATCACACATTAGTTTTAACTTCAACACTATTTTGTTTATATAGTACAAAATTTTAGGATTTTTGCAGTCATTTTTATTGATTTGGCTGATGTAGATTGATGCAAGGTTTTAAAAATCTGCTCATAACTGTAGTTGCAGCTATAATGTCAAGATTTTTTAAATTTCTGTAGTTGTAATCATGGCAAAATTTTATTATGATACATCAATAAGAAAGGTCATGTCAAAGTTAAGTTTACTAGACTTAAACTAAGATGTTACAACTAAAATTAAGGGACTAATAGTTAAGTCATCGTCACAAAGGAGGAAAAAAAAGTGTTGTCCAGGTTAAGTGGTGTTCATTTTCAGGAATAATATTGTTCAAGTAATATAATAATAACAATATTACCTGTTAGAAACCATTCTGGTTGCAGCTTGGGAGGTGGCAGAAAAGGTTTGTTTTTCAGCAGCTTCAGCTGCGTCAAAAACTCTATCTGCGGCATTAAACACAGAAATCAAGTTGATGCTGCTTGTTTAAAAGAATGAGATTAGCTTGTGGTGCTTATTTAAGTATCCAAGATAACAACAATAAGATTGGTATGAGTTTTTTAAGACTAAGTAGTGTATGCACTAACAATGTAATTTTACATTTATATTCAGTGAGACTTATAATAATTATCTTTCACACCATATTAGTCATACTTATATGATTTTTGAGTAGTTGACAAAGTAAAACTTTTTCACTACAACCCCTGAAAATTTGATGATGAAGAATATGCTAGCCTTATAGAATCTTAAACTTTAGTTTGTTTGAGAAGTGTTACTTACTGACTGCATCAAGGGAAGCCAATAGCACCTCTCCAGGGAGCATCTTTAGAAATGCCTGTCCTGGTTGGGATTTAAGCACAGGAGTAATCACTGATCCACTCATTATTCCAACACCATCAAGCAAAGATTTGGTTAACTTTTCTGTCATATTTGTTAGCTTTCTCACACTAGATTGCAAACATGAAAAATAGTCCAAGTTAGTTTATAACTGTACATATCTTCTTAAAAGCTAAGTCTACGTGTGAAGATGAAAAATTCATAGTCAATACTCTAATCCTTAAACATTAACTCATGACATAGTATAACTCAATCACATCACATGTTCACTGAGTAATATTGTGTGATATGTTGTGTGAACTTTTAAATACCGTTTGAGGTTTTCGTTCGTTCGACAGTTCTTTGTGGCATCATTCCTGTTGTTCATACTTTCTCTGACCGTGTTACCATTGTTCCTTTCTGCAGCACTACTTAGGATCGCTTCCCCTCCTTTTTGAACCTGATTTTCATAACAAGACTTTGATGAAAAGCATAATGATTTATTTGGTTCTTTCCAAATGAGAGGAAAAAACTAAAAGAACAAACCATACCTCAAATTTTATTTCACTGAAGAGGGGTGTTAGGTTATAAAATAAGATGTGATGTAGAGAAAATAGTTTGTTGATAAGAACTAAGAAAGTAACATACATGAATTTGTAGATTCAAGTTGGATTATTAATAATCACGTTAAAATATCAACTGCTGAATTGATTCTAAATCTAAAATTAATTTTGAAACTAGATTTCAAAATTGGTCTCACAGGTTTCATCATAAACTGGTGAAAATATAAACATTTAGTTATTGTTGAGTAAAATTGGTTGTTCCTTCAAACCTCAATTTGACCAAACCTCATAACTTCTTTTAACCAAAACTAACTTCATTCAAAATCAATTCTGTAAATATTTATTCAAACAGACACTTTTAGGCTTTCTTTTCATTGAATGAAAAAATTATGTTGAATTATGCTGTTAACCTACTTTTTCAAAAATCAAGTTTTAACCAAAATCAAACAATTGTTTTGATAAGTTGAAAGAAAGCAAAACACAAAAGAAAAACCAGTAAAAGTGTTGGTGCTACTAAACAGATAAACCAAACCTGGTTGGTGTAAGCATTGCTGCACTTGAAGATACCCTTAACAATCTGACCAGTCCCTCCTGCAATGGCCCTGGCAAGGAAGTGGTTGTAATCCTCAACCCTTGGGGCAAAATCCTCCCAATCAAGGTCACTCTTCTTGCTCCTTTCCAACCCAGAAAAGCAACAATGCTCCTTCAGAAAAGAATCCACCATCCCCATGTTCTCATAATACTCTTCTGGAAAGGTCACACCATAGCTCAGAGGCTCACCACCATCTTTCACAGGCAGAGAGAAGAGGTAGTGAAGACCATCAACCTTGAACACTGGCTCGTCCTTTGTCAAGGGCCACTGAACACTGCTTCCAACTTTTATGACTGTTGCTAGTACCACGTTCTGCTCCATGACCTTCATGATTGTGAAGGGCCCTTTTGCCAGTTCAAGGGCTTCTCCTTCGTCCACCAGATGAACTGTACATCCTGGGATTTGTAGCACAACTTCTTGCATGGGAGCTTTTGGTTTCTTCAACTCTTGAAAACCTGCATGGTGCATGGAGTTTTCAAATGGTGGCTGAGGCTTAGAGGCTTGACAACCCATCTCGGTTTTTGCTCTGTTTGCCCTGTTCTTTCTTTGGGTGTTAATGGAGATAGATTTTGTCGACAGAAGGTTTTTGTTTTATGGTTAGAAAATATCTGCATGTACATTGGCTAATGAGTTAAAAATGAAAATTCTTTGAGAAAAAAAACATCAGAATATGATACAGTAACCATAAAGTTTTAGAAATCTGAGAGAATTTATAATTTTAATTACTAAATCATTGTAAATTTGTTTTAAAATTTATACTTAAGATTTTCAATTGATTGAAGTGGAACATCCTTTCTGACAAGGTATGTAATATGGAATGCAATCTGAAGAAACTAAAGAAAATGTCTTTATTCATCCATTATCAGGAAGATAGAGAACCTTTATGTTGATAGCTTTATTCTGTTCCTGTGATTGGTGAAAAATGAGGAATATGGTGTGAAGATAATGTAACTTCTGGTGGAAATGGAATATGTAAGAAAGAAAAAAAAAAGAGAGAGCTTGTTGAACAATCTACGATAGCATCACAACTTGCTATGACACGAAATACCATACTACACAACATGCATTATTCTTTCCTTTATCAATGTTCTGAACTTCTGATGTTCTTTTATTCTGTTTTATCGATTGTGAATGCATAGATTCATTGTCTTATATTCCAGTTTAGTCAATGAAATTTTAGATGTAATAATTACATTAAATATATAAAGAAACAATTTCTTAAAACAAAACTTTTTACATATAAATAATTTATAACATGATTATATATATATATATATAAAAGATTAGAAGTAACTTCTTCTTCTGCATGTTTCTTCTGCATGTTCTGTTTTTTATTCTTTACCTTCCTTCGTTGTTGCATAATGCATATAATTTTGTTTCTCTTAAGAATTCTTTTCTTTTGGGTGCATTTCTAAAGAATACTTTACTTCAAAAATTTCTAAAGAATTCTTTATTCTGCATTAAAAATTCTAAATCAAAAGCTAAGGTTGAAATTTAATTACATAGATTGGATCTTGCTTTAATTCTTAACCGGCCATCAATTCACTGTTTTTTGAAATAATTAGATTCATATTTTATATTGTGGATGCATGACCTTTAAATTCTAAAATTAATAAATAAACTATTTTATTTTCTGATTTAATTTGATATATTTAGAAGTGCTTCTACACTCCATAAAATATTATCTTCATCCTCTTTCATCTTCCATAAATATCCTGAAATTTAATTTTTATATTTTGGAATACTCTTGGTAGAAGGAAAGGGAGTGGATTAGATATTTATGGGGGTGCAAAAAGTAACCGCCCTAATATAGTTATCAAGTTGGGCCGATTTGCGAAGCTTAATTTGGGCTGCAAAAACTAACAATATCAGTCCAAGCTGGCTCGGGTTATTAGATTCGGGCCCAAACGAGCCCAATTACTTGAGGCCCTGTGTTAGGCCCAATGCGACTAATTCTCTCTCTCTCTCTCTCTCTCGCTCTTTCTGTGTGCGCTTGTGGAACTGTGTTCCTTAATTGTCTTTACTTGCAGCTGTTCATCGTTGGTGATTGCTGACATTAACATTTTCTGCTACGGTTTTGTTCCTGTTCAATGCTTTTAACTTCTCATTGGTGGGTTCAGATTGTACTATGATTCTCCTTTTTTTTTCTCCCTTTCTCTGTCTGAATGTGCTTGTAACTATTTATGCACACGAAGAGTGCTCCATATGTTTGCAATAATGCATGCCCTTTTCTTGTTTTCGCCGTTTCAGATTGGATTAGGCACCAAAGTTTCCGAATTTGCATTATGGTATTGCTGGTTGCACTCGCATTGCTTCTGGGCCTCTTCCTCGCTGCTCTTCTTTTCAATCCACGACATCGCAAATCTGGTTCTCTTCATTATTATGATGTGATCTATGTCAGCTATATGTTTTTGAAAATTGGATATGCATGTGCTTGCTGCGTGTATTTACGTCAGTTCTTGCATCTTCTCAGGGCATAAGGGAAAAGCTCAAGCCAGTTTAAACAATGATAAGGTATTTACTTAATGTAGCTCAGTGGTTTTTCTCGCATTTTGCAGCTCAGTGGTTTTTCTCGCATTTTGCTGTGGGTTCTGCTGTAAATTCTGCTGCTATTTCTGTAGGTGATAGAATAGGATAATTAAGGAGTTTTTGTTTGAATAATTGGATCTTGGTGAAATTAAGATAAATAAGTATTGTAATGTCTTGGTTTCAGTTACTCAAGTAATTGGTGAGGTGGGTTTCTTAGGAGTTGGTCTCAAAATTTGGGTGTTTTGCTCAATGCTTATATCATACCCCAATGAAAGAAGAGTATAGTTTATGATGATGAAGAATGCTCGCAAAATATTCGTTAAAAGTTAAATTTCTCTTTTCAAGTAATAGAAAGTGGCCAGGCTTGTTGTGGGTCCTACAAGGGATTTTACCCAATAATAAGAGTGTGGAAAAGAGTGTCAATGAGAATGGTGTTGCTTTCATCCTTAAGATATGGCTTTATCTTTTTGTGGAAGATGTCTTCTTATTTGAGTTTAGCAAAATCTGAAAGCAACGGCATGACGTTTAGGGGGCCTTTTATTATAGTCTGATCATGTGACTAAAGATCAGAGTCTTCCCATTTCTTGCTTCAGGGTTGAAATTTTGAAGTTCAGGGAGGCCCACATAAGGGGAATTAACATTAGGGACGCCATTCTGAATCTTACTTATTGAGTCAACATCTATTCAGCTTACACTTTAACTAATGAAAGGTAGGACTCGTTTAGCTAAGTGTCAAACATTGGTCATGTTGAACTTGTTTGGTTGGACTAGAAGTAAATGTAGCTGTAGTTGGAGCTCATAATAACTAGTAAACAAAATTGGGAGGGTTGGTTCAAACATAAAGCTGTTTTTTCTTTAGTTGCGAGATAATTTTTTATCTATTTGTTATCATGCATCGTATTCTTGCTTGTAGGCATCAAAATCCTACAGTGAAACGGAAGTTTCATTGCATAACAAGAGAACAGATTGTTGGATAATCATCAAGAACAAGGTATGAGCATTTTATTGGTGTTTCACTTTCGGCACCTTATGAATGTACTACTCCTTTGGTTTAAAACCGAATAGTATTTCCTTATCAAATCTTCTGTTCTCAATTCTATCCTATCTATGCTACATTATTTGTTTTTGGTACAGTAGTGTTAATGAGGTTTGAAGTTTGAACCTATAACCTCATACAAAGTATCCAAACCCGTCATCACTAGCTCAATCCTAATGGCTTAACTACATTAGCTGGTAATGATATGCTTTGACATTTTTACCACTGTAACAGATTCATAGTTTACATTTCTTGGGTTTTTTCACCCTGTAGGTATATGATGTTACCTCTTATGTGGAAGAACATCCAGGTGGTGATGCCATTCTAGCACATGCTGGAGATGATTCAACTGAAGGGTTTTTTGGGTATGCATTCATTTCTTTTCACGCATTGTTTATCTTTAATCAATATATTTGTCTGAATTTATATATATTTATTATTTGTTTTCTTACTTTATATTTCTTTTTCTCAAATTTGCCTATAAAATATTTCTTGCTTCCTTCTTGGTATACCTGGATTAATCATGTTCCCATTGTTCTCATAGATTACTTACTTAGACTTGCCCAACAAAGGTTTGAGTGAAAGTTCCATGATTATTTTTTTCATGAATTACTGATGTTGTCCTCTTCTTTAGATATGAACAAGAGTTTTGGAGGAATTAGAAGGAAACATAGAAAGCAGAGTTTCCAACATTGGCACAAAATATTTTTGTATAAACATGAAGAGTTAGATTCATACGTGTCACGAACAGACTATCATAAAACCTCAAGCCGTTACTTAGGTGAAAGCACTTGAATATTTTTAGATCTAATAATGTGTATTTCAATATTGAATACAATATAGCGTTTCCAATATATTACATTCACGTTGACCTTGTTCTACCAATATAGTACAATAATCTTCGTAGACTTTGATGAAGGTTATCTGGTGAATACAAGAGATACTGGTTTTCACTTGTTAATAAATTAATAAACCGTGCTATATGAATATCATTACAGCTACAAAAATAGCATCATAGTTCGTCCTTCAGATTATTTATCAAATTCAACATTAACCCATTCCTCATCATCGAAAATAAGTACTTCATATGATTTTATCTTTCACATGCTCTAGTCATTGCTCATAAAAGGCTTGTGACATTATGTGATCAGTTTGCTGCTACCAGTTGTATCTCTTCAAATATTTTAGCTTATTTTGCCCAATAAAGATGCAATATGACTTGATCATATTTCAGTTTTAGGACTAGGCCACGGTGAGAATTGAGAATCTTCTTTTTAACAAAGCTCAATGCTCTGCTTGATCATGTTTCTATTTGTAATTGGTTTTCCAAACTTGTTTTAGTAGTAAAGTCCACAAATCTCTTTTTATCTTCTTCTCCTCTACCTCATTTGTCACTTTTTACATTCACTATGCAGACCGCAGCATGCAACTCGAGTCTTTGACATGATTGAAGACTTCTACATTGGAGATTTGCAGCAATAGCTAAGTTAGTAGTTCCAGGATTGTAATGTTCGAGAGATGAATGATTTGAGAATTTCAACATTTTACTGCTTGTTATCTCCCCAAATTTCCACTCCTTATGTCTGATCATTTATCTTCATTAGACAGTAATTCAGGTGTTTCTGTTCGAATGTATGATTTTGATATAATTGTGCAAGAAATCATTTGTACTCTCCTGCCATTGTGCGCATTAAGAGTAAAACAACGAGGATTCCCCTTCCTTTCATCTTCCAACCACCATTATTTTATCTTAGTATCTCTAGCAATTTCCTTTTGGCTGATTTGCTTTATCCATAATTTATTGATATAACAGATAACTGATAAATTTATAATGTATAAAAAATATTAAGTCAAATTACATTATTGGTACCTGCCTTGATGATCCATGATTTTGTTTTTCTTAATTTATTTATTTTATTCATTTTTTGTCTTGCCCGTGATTTGGATCTGCCCAAATCTTAAAAGGGAGCACTGTGTAAGGGAAAGCTACAAGATAATGTATTGTGTGTGATTGAGAAATGGAATTAAAAATCGAATGTGAACGGTAAATTGTATGAGTTTAGCAATTCTTTGTTGATAAATTCCCCAGAGAATTGTTACAATTACAAAATTATCTCCAAGGAGGGCTGAAAATTACATTGGATTGAATCTGTAGTTGAAAAAAATATACGTGTCGAACAAGGATTTCGCCTCACAAGAATCAATCAATCAATCAAATATGAATCACTAAACAATAAGATCAATTGATATACTAATGTTGTGACTCCTCACAAAAGGAGCCATGGTGCCTCAATTTAGGGGCAGAGACGCAAGAAAAAATAGCCAGAAACTTTGTACGCTTAATAAAGCCGTTTCTTGATTACTCTGATCTCTTTGATCGACGCCATTGGAACAAACATTTGGACAAAGAAGTGAGGAATGAGCCCTTTGTAGGCAACCCTTTCT
The DNA here is from genome assembly GCA_016859785.1 of Macrotyloma uniflorum. Classification (NCBI taxonomy): domain Eukaryota; kingdom Viridiplantae; phylum Streptophyta; class Magnoliopsida; order Fabales; family Fabaceae; genus Macrotyloma; species Macrotyloma uniflorum. Next base: position 2,144,218 of record BDMB01000030.1, read on the forward strand.
TTCCATACAAATGTTTTCCTCCCAAGTCCGTGAAAACTGGAGCCACATCCTGTCTTTTTGGTAATCTCTCTATCTGAAGAATACGCAATAAAGAAAACATAAATAAATTTGGTTGACAAAAAGGAATGCATGGTTCCAACCTTCCCTTCCTAATTGCTACCAGAAAAATATTAACAATACACTTAAGACATTTTATTATCATTTGAAATAGTTAATTGTCACTTCTCATTTAGTTTCATTTATGATTTTACAGTTTTTAATTTAATTTAACAAATAATAAAGAATGTGTTATAAAGTTTGTTATGAATGGTTTTCTTGTTACTATTTGCTTATTAAAGAGTATAGTAGCATTTGGAACGGAAAGGTCAAAGTAATAATTTCAACTTTTTGTGTCAACTTGTAAAGTCAAGCAAATGTATACATAAAACCTTAACCAATTTACCTTGTTGATCTTTCCATCTTTCAAATAGTATATAATGCCAGACCAATTGATAGATTGAGTAAAATGAGAATGAATTGCAGATATAGGGTACAGAGAGTTATCCACCAGCATTGCAATGAATACCTGCTCAAGAGAAAAGATAAATATGCTAATCAAATCTTACCTTCCCAACTAGTATTTCACATTCCTTGGCATCATATTAATTTAATATTCAAATATTGTAGTTTGTTTTTACAACAAATTCATGCATCCCTTTATTTCATTGCAATGCCATGTTGAAATGTGTAAGATGTCTAGGATAACATTACTAATCCATCCACGTATAAAGCAAGCTTGGTCAAGCACTTTTTTTTGTTTTTGTTTGAGAACTTGGAGAAGTACTTACTTTACACCAATTATAAGAAGCCAGAGAGAGTGGAGGTGCCTCTGGAGACAATATGTTGCAAAGTAGAACTTCTATCCTTGTCAAGTTCCACATTGAGAAAAGCGAAATAAGAGTGCATGCGACTAGGAGCCACACCATTGTTAATCCTGAGGAAAGGCAAACCTTAAAGCTTAAGTTCATCTGAAAAACGAATTTCTTCCATTTTTCTTTTCCTTTTCACAGACCTTGTCTATTCTTCATGAATCATGACATGAGAGCATATAAAATTTCTTGTATTATTAGAAGTAAATAATCCACAACACAGATACTAAACTACCATAGTTCATACCTGATTTCTTTCTTTCTGTTAATCTATAACTCCACAGGGAAGAGAGGGTAAGAAAATGACAGCATAAGTAATTACTTAAATGAAGCACCTATATACAGGTGGTTATATAAACTCTATGTAAGTGCATGCTATTTCTGCATTAAAATATTGAGACCAATCACAAGAGTTTCCTATCACTTCAAATATATGGAACAGTTCCCTCATTCTGTTTCAGCATTCTGCCCTTTTTCTGCATATGAATCAACACTAACAACAAAGGAAAAGCAGAGTTCTTCTTACCAACAGAAGAGTAGTTAATTTCTTCAAGTGAGTTTCCCCTAGCGTGAAATCTTAGTGCAGCCGCAACATGAAACACTGCCATGCAGTATGGTGCTACAAATCCCCATGACAAATAACAATGAACAGCAAACAGTGCACGGTTCATTACTTGGTTGACTCTGGTTACGTATGACTCCAAAACAAATGTTTGTTTCCTCAAATAATTCCAGTACCTGCACAAGTTTGAACAATTAACGGAGAATATGTGCTGAAACTTTAATTTCAGATGAAAAATAATACAAACCTTCCAAAATTAAGATCACTTGCAAGGGGGTGAGGAAAGACAGCAACCGGTGGAGAACTAATGAGCTTTTTGTGAGCCCCTGAAAGAGACAGAATCATGGCAATGAAAAAAATGTAATGAGTGACCAAGAAAAACATTGATTATAATATAACAAAGTGTGAATTTCAAAGATATACCAGCTATGGCTGCAAGAGTCATATCATCAGAATATCCACCGTCTCGAAGTCCTGAGACTACACCACAATTATCTTTCCTAAAGTCATCAGAATGCATCTGGAGAAAAACCATACAGTAAGAATGCAAGTATTTCTATGCACTATAAAAATAAAGGTAGAAGCTACTTGCCATCATGCACCCTCCCCACAAAAAGAATGTTTGTCCACCAGTGGCAAAGCCCATTGAACAAGGCTGTTGAACAAAATAAAAATGGTAACAAGTGAGTTTAGTAAGTAAAATATGATATTGATTCATTATAACCATAACAAACTTAACAGAAGTCATATGATCTATAGCTAACACCATAACATGTTTTAAATTTACAATCATAGCAGTGAACTCCAAGCAAAACAGATAAGCGTAGTACTGTACCATATGGTATTCATAGATGCAGTAACTCCCTAGACTTCCAGATGGCAAATCAAGAGGGTATCCGGTTTGAATAAATATCTGTTAAGCATCACAAGTTGAAAAGAGTGTAACCAAATAGTTTTAGGCAAGTGGAACGGTAAATATTTCAATTAAACGTCTAAAGAAAAGAAGCACAAGAAGAAAATTATTTTAAGCTATACCTCTGGGTTCTTTTGCATTTCAGAAACTAGTGCTCCAATTGATCCAGGATGTAGCCTAACATCATCATCTAAAAACAACACATACTTGCTCTGTTTATGCATTGCCTGCACTCCTACCTGCCCAGGTGCCAATAACATGTAATAATAGTGAAGTTGGTAAAATGCATCAAGTAAAGACAAACAAACAAATTAACAAGGATGAAATTGCCCTCACATTCCATATCAGTAAGTAAATTCTCGACCTTCATAGATATCTTTGTCTAACAAGAATTATCTATATCAATATATAAAAAAGATTTTCTTTTTTTTTTCAATAATATTTCTTAATTATTTTTTAAAATGAACATATTTTTAAAATATTTTATTTTATTTTTCTTTCTCATAACTATTGTTATATATGTTACTTAAGTTTTTTTTTTTAATTTCCTTTTTTTAATTTTTTATACATTTTTTTCTAATTATTTTTTAAAATGGTTATAACACATTTTTTAAGAAATTCAAATAATTATTTTAATTTATATGTATTTAAATATATACAATTAAAATTAATTTAAATATTTTATTTAATTTATTAAAAAGAAATATTGTAACAAAAAAATTACGGATACACATAATAATATGTTTTTCAACAACTAAACAATTAAATTAAATAGCTAAAGATGCATCAGAATGTTCATATATTGACTGACAGTAAAATTTAAGAATGGAAAGAAGTTTCAAATATAAAATGGCCAACTTTACATTTGAAAATACTAGAACAAAGTATAAGAAAAACCCATACCAACTGATTGTGAATTTTTTGACTACAAGTTGTTGACAAACCAGCTACTATAATCCTAGCATCAACAGAACCCTGCATGCATTAAGCAGTAAGTAAGATGCAGAAAATATCAATAAGGCACCAAAGCAGTAGAATAAAGTTTTGAAATGAGTTTTCATGTGAACCTTTAATTCTGCTAATAGTTTTGATACAGCATGGTATGCAGGATCCTCTGCACTTTCAACCACTAAAAGAAATTCTAGAGGCCCACCGTAAAGAGATGTTAACTACAAAAGAACAGAATCGCAATAACCAATCAATTCATTTTAAAATGAGAAGATGAGAAGCTTAAACCTGGAAAATGATCATCAAGGAGTTGCAGTGGTATGTGTCCTATACCTGAGTCTTCCAGTTATGGAGATTGTGCTCTCCAAATCCTTTTAGGGGCATAATTACTGTTACTCTGGGAAGACCAACTTGTTTGGAGTGCTCAAGTTCATTAATATCATGACAGAGGAATGCGAAGCTATTGCCATTACGCATACTCTTCTTTATTCTATTTATTTCTCGGTTCCTGCATGACAAACACTAAGTCCTCAAAATTTCTTTTGAACACAATTATAACTGAGTTTCCTAACTCTGTTTGATGCTTATAAGTTACCTGACAAATGAAGCACAAGCCCACCCCAAAGCAAGGAGTAAGCAAATTAAACATCCCTGCATAATAAAACCTCAAATCAGGTTTGTCCAACACAGTAGCATGGTTTATTTTCTCTTAAGAAACAACAGGTGGAAGACAATTTGAAAGAACTTAAATAGTTATTTTGCAATGATACAATCAAAAGGCAAGGGAGCAGGAGAAGTAGAATGAAAAGAAGAAAAGAAAGATAAAGGACAGACCTTCTTCTAAAAGTATATTAAATTTTCAGTTTTTGATAGTCCATTGAGACATTACATGAACTAAAAGCTCCATTTCACATTCATGCTATAACTGGACATTGTATAACAAAGAGTACTGCAATGCCATATTGTTTGGTTGCTCCTAAAGTGAAGCCACCTTAATGTTTGATATAGTCAAAAAATGACACAATCTCATTATTTTTATAATTTCTTACACATAACTCCCTTCAAAAGCTTGTTCGAATCTGAAGCACAATCACGAATTAAACGTAAACACTTCTCTTTACAAATATTCCTGCCAATATGTATAATGTTGTTTGAATCACAGCATATTCCCCATATGTAGGATTCTTACTATCTTGAAATCATGAAGTTATAAGTTTTGATTGTAGGAATTATGGGAATCAATGGACTATATGAGTTTCAATTTTCATTACATGATCTTCCTAGAAAATCTTTGTTATTTCCAATGCACGGAAAACACACACAAACTGATCATCTGATAGAAAATAATATACCAAACAACAAAGAAGATTGAAAGCATGCAATGCAATGAAATACAAAATGAAGCAAAAGGGAAACCTGCGCCTGAACAAAAATGGCCAAAGGGGATGAGAAGTCTGTGCTGACACGGAAGAGGAAGAGATCGAGAGAGTCTAAGGAAACCATTATTGTAACTTTTTTTTTTTTGTTTTCTGAAGTTTTCCTTTCCTTGGAACTCTCTCAGATTCCTACAACACAAGACACAGGCGGGGATGTCCTATTTAATGGAATGAGCCTAAGCCTAAGCCTATTTCTATCTCTGCATCATCATTTGCACCACACAACAAAATTAAACACATGACCACTACCACCACTCTTTCCTTTTTCTCTCTCTTATCTATTTTAAGCCTTCTCTCACATTGAGAACAGGAAAAAGGGAGTTACCCTTGGATTGGTGGCTATTTATAGTCTGATAGATATGAGATGCTTTTTCAATCTTTTTCTCTTTGCTTTTTCTGTTCTTTTGAATCACCTTTTTCAAATTCTTTGCTTTTCCTTGGCCAAAACTACGCACTAATTCACATGCTATATTACGTCCCTTCTTTTATTAATGGCTTTGCATGCATGCATGCATATTATTGTACTTACTTACTATTACCACATTATTGTTATTACTAGCACATTCATGCTATCTTATTTTATTTTATTAAGTTCAAAATATAAGTTTATATTAATGTTAACTTAAATGTAATAATATTGTCTATTCAATATAAAAACTTACAATAATATTTATCTATCTCGTCCCACGAAACCCAAAAAAACATTTCATTATCCACCTTTCTATCTTCTTGATTTGATATCATCCAACTTATACTTGGTAAGCAAAAGAAATGGATGAAAGAAAATTTACAGGTTTGAATAATTCAGAGAAGAAACTAACGTTTCTGATGCACACTTAATCTATATACTCCTGCATGATAGTATGTATACCTTACTTGTCACAACGTAACCTGTTGATCCAAGGCAAGATCTGAGTAAAATATGAAAAGTTGATAGGAATAACATATATTTCAAGAAAATGGGGAACAAAACATATTAACCATTGATGGTTGTTCATTCTCTTCATTAAACAAATGACATATATGTTATTTATATGCAAATATTAAATATTATATGCAGAAACATCCTACATATTGTCCCCTGAAAAGTAAGACTAAAACTACTTGAGAAATCATAAATTAGATATTAGTAAACATTAGAAATCCATATACATTAACTACGAAATCAGAAAGGTTACATATAAAAAGTACACAGTAATGTATGAAAATCTAACTCATGTAGCAAAGCACTTATATTTTTCCTATGAAAGCCTATTTGGTTATGTTCAAAAGGTATAACATGAAGTATGTCACCTTTATTTTGATCATTGTTGAAAAAATCTTGGAGACAGGAAACATACATATTCGTGTGATCTTATAACGAATTCACTTAAAACAAAGAAAAAAAGATGAGAGGTTAAATATTGTGTGATCTTGGATACAAGAAACTTACATATTCGTATGAACACTAATTCTATCACTCCTTATAAGATAACTCAAGATCTAAATACATATCATTTGTAAAAAAAGTTCTTAATCTTTGTGTTACATAAATAGAATTTTTATATAAGTTTTAAAAATTTATAAAAATTTAATATCTTGAAATATATTTTCTTTTAATCTATTGAGGTTTTTCAACAAAATCATAATAAAATAACAAATTTCAAAATACTATATTTATTGAATTTTTTTCAAAAATAAAAAAATAAAATATTGAATCCATTACCTTATATATCACATTTTTTAAAAATGTAAAACTCATTATCACTACATTTCAGGGTGACTATCAGAACCCATTTATATTCATAATTGACTGCAATGTAAAATGAATAATAGATTCTAGGTTTGTGATAACAATACAAAAATAACATTCAGATAAGTAGTTGATTTATGATTCATTTACAAATATCAAAGATCTGTCTAATATTTTTACACTTTTTCATGCATCCTTTTAACCCTCCTTGAAATAGTGATACCTCCTTTTCTAGACTAAAGGTTAGATTTCATTATTAAAAATAAATAAATGCAACTTCTTATATAGTACATAATTACTAATCTATATAAATAATATTAACCACCTATATGCAACAATAATATTGCATAATCAATGTATTTTATTCTCTCTGTCCTCTTTTATATTCTTCATTTACAAATGATAAAAAAACATTTATAGTCAAAATAGAAAAACATATAATAAAAATATATATGTCAAAACATAAAAACTAAGTTATCATAAATATCAATTAATGTTTCCAAAAATTTTACAAAAAGTCATGACAATTTCTCAAAAAAGTGACAATTGAGTACAGTACAACAATGTTACTTATGCTTGGGGAGAGAAGACAAAAACTATTCCTAGGCTAATTATTGGATTTGTCCACATCTTCAGATGATACAGAAGAAACCCGTTCCCTAATCATGGGAAATTTATCAGGTAATTTATACAAAGGCTTAGAACTTGTAGAAGAAGAACCTTGAAATGCAAGTCCCAGAGTGTATCCTAGAGCTCGAGCAACTGGAACTGCCACTGCATTCCCAACTTGAATGTACCTATATAACCAAAATATCAAATATTCAATCCACGTCCAAAAAACCACACATAACACATATCAAACAAATATGCTTACCTCTCTTTAACTGGTCCACACAACTTATAGAAATCTGGATGGACCACACATAACACATATCAAACAAATATGCTTACCTCTCTTTAACTGGTCCACACAACTTATAGAAATCTGGAAAACCTTGGAGTCGTGCATTTTCACGAATTGTCAACACTCTATCTTGTTCTGGGTGTAAAATTGCCTAAAATTCAAATCAGATTATATTTAGTATGTGCTGTGTAAAATTATCTTTTATCAAGTGCAAATAGACCATAAAACACATACCTGATTGTGAGGTTCTGCTCTTGTCACAACCGTCGGAACAGTTTCATCCCACCATAACCGAGCAAAAGGTCTGAAACAATTACAGTATTAATTAATTATTCACACAATTACACTATGAAATAATTAATATAAAAACTTACTTTGATGAAGTTCCATTCACAAAAGACATGGCATAATCCGGAACCTGTGAAGTAACATATACAAAAAAAATCAAGTAGGCACTTTATCATTTATAGATGCATATGTATTTTGACAGCTAAAAAATCATTACACAAGTTTATGGTATATATATATATAAATGCATTTTAGAGTCTTGTTACCAATGGTTTTCCGGAATCCAAATATACACGTTCCACATTGGGGTCCCATTCAACCTTGTTATCAGCTCCTACGAGAACACCTGGCAAATCTCTGAAGCATGCACCCTGATAGCAGTAAAAATCATTATTAGACAATTGAACCTAAAAATTATACTATTTATATCATGGCAAAGAAATACTAAATGACGATGAACAAAAACCTTCTTTTTGGGGATCTGATACACACGTTCATAATCATCAGCATTCAATTCTAGCGGGCGATGATCATAAAGCAAAGCCTTCGAGGAACTTTTTCTACTTTGAATCCCGAACATTTCTGAACAATCCTTAAATATAATAAGTCCACTAAATATGTCTAAATCCAAAAAAAATGTTACCAGAAATGTCATAGTCCGCAAATCTGCTAACATCTTCAGTTACTAAAATACAAACGATTTGAAAGGTAACAAATAATTTTCTAAAGAAATTTGAAGCTCCCAAGCCAGAGAACTCTCCACGAAGGCTTTAATGGAAGTGTCATACATGAGTGACTCTATAGATCAGAAGCATCAACATAATGATGTATTACCGCTTTTGCTTGATCTAATGAATCGTTGGAATTCCGTTTCAGCAGGTTTGCAATATTTTATTTCATCACGACTTTCATTATTTGGAACCTGAACATTGACAAAGTTCATTAAGGAATAAGCTAACAAAATAAGAATAGATAATGGTTTGGGAAAAGCTGCAACGATGGCGTTAAAGTATACCGGAGGAAGGTCAGAAATGGCATCTTTCAATAAAAGCTTTCCCTGTAGTTGAACTTTATGTCCTTCATCATACGCTACCGTGTTTGTCTGCAAGCAAGATAGTATAACAAGCTTTTAGTGATTGAGCAGATGATTCACATACTCGCCTTTCACCAATAATCGATTCTTACTGCTTGAACAATTTATTAACTACATACCTCAAACTCCAAGGGAATAACACCTCTCAGAATAACATCATGAGTTGGGAGTGGGAATTGAGGCAACTTCTGCATCACATAAGAAAATATAAATATAACACAGACCAAGCACCAAAATAAATTTATCGAAGATAACTAACTATTAATGACCTGAGAAGGTGCAGCCCCCCATAAGAACACACGTAGACGGAATTGAGGAAGCCCATAAGCACCTGCAGCCATAATTCCCAAACGTGCTTGATAATTCATTTGAAGGAGGCGACCCAACGCATATCTTCCAAGAAAGCCTTCCGCAAATTTTACGAGATCAACCACATTTTCCATTAATGTAAATTTGGGCTTAAGGTATTGAACAATATCCATAAAGACAATTAGTTGTTTGTTCTTCTCATCATCTAAAGGGCTCTCTTTGTTTCGGAACCGGTTGAAACCACTAATACCTTGGCAAGGAGGTCCACCACAAATCACATCAACATCTCCCTATACAACGACATCAAGAAACATAATAATCAAACAAAACTTTTAAAAACAATTCTTAAAGAAATTGCACCCAAACTAAGTTCGAACTTACTGGCAAAGGCAATATCTTTGAGTTGAAACCTTGAATGACAAATTCCTTAATCTTGTCTTTACAGTTACTGTTTGCAAAGATAATATTTAAATCAGAAAAACATTTCTCCATATAAGAACATAATAAATCTAATATAGTAGCCAAAACTTTAATAGGAATTATAAATTACAATCATTGATGAAAAAAATAACAGAACAAATTTAAACAGATAGCGTTTATTTAAACTATTGGAAAAAATTAGCAAGTTTGTAAATTACTTCAGCTTACCTTAGACCTTCAATTGGTTCCCAAGAATCATCATCAGGCCCATAACCCTTCCAACGAACCTTCAAAGCAAAACCAATGAAACAACCTTAGCCGAGGCTAAAAATAATTACAATTACATCCTGAGAAGAGAAACCAGTAGCAAGAAGTTACCTTGAAGTATAACCCTTGCTCGTTTTTCTTATTTGGATCACCATAACAGACAGCAACCATTTCAGAAACTTCAAATATTTCATCATCTCCATCATCAGTTTCACTATCATTAATCTCATCATCCTCTTCACTAAAAAGATTCACATATTTCTCATGCGACACCTTGTTTTCAACTAGAGAGAAGTAACTACATAATGCCTGCCACTCCTTCAATAATGACAGAAAACTGTCGGCTGATTCATTTCTAACCTGATTAGAGTAAACAGTCAAAATAATCAGCTTAAAATAATAATAAGCTTAAACATACCATTTGAAAATATCCTATAAATTAGAATTACCTCAGTTTCAGGGTGGTTTAACTTAAGACTTTCACAAGCATGTTTATTCATGTCCACTGCCCATCTCTGTTGAGAAAAAGAAAAATACAGTATCAAAATAAAAACAGCCAAAACAATACAAATTCAAAGGATTATTTTACTAAAAAAACAAATAACTCACAGTAACAAGATTCACGCCAGATAAATTTCCACCAAGGCACAAACCAGTTGACATTGCTCCACAACCACAATATAAATCTAGTAATTTCATCTCCGGATCATTACTTTCATCAGGAAGATAAGCATCCTTATGTTGGGAGTCCACCTCAGACTTTCCAACTACATTAGTATCAGAAGATATTGTAGAACTAGTCTCACAACCAGTATCACCATTTTCTGAGGGAAAAAGTTTATACAAAAAGTGAGATGTCATTCAAAAAATGACAATAGAATTCAAAAAGTAAATAGATTAAATAAAACCTGATGGTAGATTAACAAATGTAGAATATGGCAGAAGATATTGTGTATCACAATAATAATCACAAGGTGGAATGGTTTCTTTCTTTACATCTAAATCTATCTGCAATTAAATTAAATTACAAAAATCAACAAATTAATATTATTATTAAATATATTAGAAAAAAAAAAGTAATGTAAAAAATATAATCAATCAGCAAATTTACATTCAATGTTAATCTGGCAATGTTCAGCTTTTCAACTATACAATCCAATGGATTGTCATCTTGAACTTCAGAAAAGAAAACTCGCTTAGATTCAATAAGATATGCAACTTTTTTAATGACCTGAAAAGTACAAAGGCATTACAACTAAATAACTTGCCTTCAGCAAATAATTGCAAGCAAACATCACACCAAATCTAAAATTAAGAACAAAATATAACTTACTGTGTCTTTAGCCCTGTAGTACCATTGTGCCGTAAAATACAGTGTTCCGTCAATGGCCTCAAACAGCTCAACAATTTTACAGATATAATTGTCCTCTCCTTCCTCTGCCTAAAAGAAGTATAGCACATTTTCAAATTTAACCAAAGAATGTATGAATCAGATTGGAAACAAAAAGATTTTCTCACTCACTTTAACATGGACATCGTCGTAAAGTTTGTAAATTATAGATCCATCTACTTCTGCCTGAGTGTAGTGCCTTCGAGCTTGATGAATCTCCTCATCTTCGTTTCTGCACATACAAACAAAGTAAAAAAAAAAAAATAGCAACTAAATTTTAACCAACTGCATGAAGAAGATAATTAACAATATGAAAAGTTTTTGTAAGTTCAAACATTCAACATACTTGTTTGATTTTGACTTTGCAGATTGCTTCCTTTCCTATAAAGATGAATGAACAAATAAAGTATAAATTAAAATATAAGGACTGTAACTAAAGATCAACCATAAACTACTCACTAGAAATACTAAAGTTAGCTGCAATAAAGAAATTTTCATATAGAATTTAAGATTCTTATAAAATCCTACCATGATATCTTATTTTATTTTAAGTATATCGTATATTTTAATACTCTTATAATAAGTAGTTTTATTTCAGTAATAAAATCAGATAAAATTTTATATTTTTTATTTATATTTTAATGTTCATAATTTAAAATTTTAATTTAATTTTTATAATTAAATATTTTTATTTTTAAAACTTAAGATCTTTAAATAAAATTAAAACCTTAAATTTAAAACTCTTATTTTGTTATATAAGATGCTTTAATAAAAAATTATAAAATTTAGAACTTAAATTTAAAATCTTAATTAAGATTAGAGAAGATTTTAAATTTCGTATATTTTGATTGTTGATTAGTTTATAAATGTTATTATATCATTTTATATCGAAAAAAATATTTAATCAAATTTTGATCATTATTATAATACAGCACAAAATTGAGAAACAACCATTTGTACCAAAAATATATGTGAAAACACTGCTAAATAAAAAAATATGATAATTATGTATATCTATATTCAATAAAAAAAAATAATAATAATTAACAAAAATAAAGGTAATGTTATTTTAAGTGAAATAATCATGATTGATTACTAATTTATTTTTTATTAAATAATAAATTATTTTATTAAGAATATAATAAAAAAAGTAATTAATATAATTAAAAAATCAGTTATTAATAATTATAAAAATATTAAAAAAATTATAAATATTATAAAAAGATAATTATAAATAATAAATAAATGCATATATGAAATAGTAAGTTAAAAAATAAATCATAAATATAAATAAAAATTAAAATATATATATATAATATTAAGAATAAAATAATAAAAAAATATTTAAATTATAAAAATTACAAAAATCAAATTTTTTATTAACAAAAATATATATAAATACAGATATAACTGATGTATTTTTATATAATAGAATAAAAGTATAAATAATAAAATAATATTTTAATTTGTGAGATATTTCAAACTGTAAATTGAGGAGACAAGATGAACAATGTTAAAATATCACCAAGACAGCCTTAAATAAGGTTAATAAAAATACCTTTATGATGCAATCATTTAAGCAAATTTTGCATTTGTTTATTGGAAGGCAATTCAATTTTCGCAATTCAATACATTCAATATCTAAACAGAATCAGAAATTACTAAATTACGTGTTAATAACTCAAACACACAGAAATTACGAAATTACGTGTTAATAACTCAAACACACAGAAATTACGAAATTACGAAATTACGTGTTAATAACTCAAACACACAGAAATTACGTGTTAATAACTCAAACCTAAAAATTAGGTGCTAACTACTTAAACACACCATTCTAAAGAGTTTTGGTTTGTTTAATGACAGGATAAGAGCTACCTTTTCCTGATATCGTTTGGGCCAGCACCGCCGGGCTTCCTCTTCAGGAACAGGCTTACCTATAAATCTTGTCTTCGATCTTTCATTCTCAGGTATGACTTCCATAAAATTTTCCGTTTCTTCTTTAACGGTTAAATGAGAGGCAGTGACATTATCATGCTTGGATTTGGTTGTGATAGGAGTGGCCAAGGATCTTGGTTTGATAGAAGAGGAAGGAGTACCTGAAGTGGTTGAAGATCGGGTGAGACGTTTGGTAGAAGTAGGAGTCACCGACACAGAGGAGGATCTTGGTTTGATAGAAGAGGAAGGAGTACCTGAAGTGGTTGAAGATCGGGTGAGACGTTTGGTAGAAGTAGGAGTCACCGACACAGAGTAGGATCTTGTTTTGCGTTTGGTGGTGGACATGTCTGCAGCCGATGACAATTAGGGATACAATTAGGTATGGAATTGAAAATAGGGATAAAAAAAAAAGTGAAGAATTTATAATAACATAGAAGAAATTTTGAAGAGGGAAAAAGAAGAGGGAAAAAGGATGGAGGGAAAATGAAAATGTAAGATGAAACGTCTGAAGCGTAAGCGTCTGAATAGTACACATCTTCAACTTTTTAATTAATTAATATATATTAAATATATAAATATAAATAATATAATGTTATTAGAAGGTATATATATATATATAGATAGATATAAATATAAATAATATAATGTTATTAGAAGGTATATATATATATAGATAGATATAAATATACGTAAATATCAATAAAATAAGATGTATATGGGTTTTTGCTAAAATACTCATAAATATTTATTTTATTTATTTATTTGTACATATAATATAAATTATTTTAATTAATTAAATATTTTTTTATATTTTATTAAAATTTTAATATTTTTGAAGGTTTATTTAAGGTAAATATAAAGAGTTAATTTTTTTATAATTTAATTAAAAATATTTATTTTTCTGAAATTTGTCTTTTAATTATTAAAATAAAATCTACAAATAAAACATTTATAAAATTTATTTTATAATTCAAAAACATTTCTTTACATGATTAAAACCACCTAAGAAGAACTATTTATGGTTGAAGCATTAATTTTGTCAGATATTTAATAATTTAAATTTTAAATTATTTTACCATCTTTTTAGGCATAAACAAAAGGTTCAAGAAACATTTAATGTGCAACTACTCATAATCATTTTTAAGGTGGGTTGTATGCAGTAACATAGGAAAGGTAATAATTTATGACACCTTAATCCTAACTCTTAGGTTGAAGTTGAAAGAGGAAAAAAAAAATTGTAAATGTATAATTAATAAATAAATGCATATATGAAATAGTAAGTTAAAAAATAAATCATAAATATAAATAAAAATTAATATAATTTTTACACAATAATTATGATCATATAATGATGGTGTAAATTTTTAAATAAATTAACGGTTTTAATTAATAAATTAAATAAATAATTAATATTGTATAAAGATAATTTTAATTGTATTAAATTTAAATATTATTTATAATTATAATATAAAAAATATATTTAACTATTTTTTAAAATAAGTTAATAATTTTTTAAAAAATAATGATTAATAATTTAATGAAATAATTATTATGGTACGAAGTTGATTAAAAAAAATTAATTATATTAAACTTAAATATTATTTAAAATAATTGTATACAAATATTTTATCCTTAAATTAATCAAATTATACACTTTCTTTTTTAAATCTCTTTTTTCTTTTATATTTTTACTTCATTAAGAAAAAGCAATATTCAATTGTTTTATCTATTTAAAGTTTCTTGATTTATTTGTTTTCTATTTTATTTTATTTTTTTATTTGATTAAAATCCATTCAAAATAAAGAAAAACTTAAATTATCTAAAGTCACCTCTCATAATTTTTTTTATAAAAATTGAACTTTGATTCTATAAATAATTTAAAATTATTTATTTATTTGTATTATTCATATGTATAGTGTAACTTTTTTTTTCTATTATTAAGTCTTTGTTTTTTTTCTTTTAGACTTATTAGTTATTTTTATATTTTTTATTGTATTTCTTTATCTATGTAAAGAGACTTATAAACTTTTTAGTGTATTGAAAGTATATATATTTTAATTTTTCTTTCACTTTTCTCTTTCAAGTATTATGATTTTTTTTTTTAATTTAATAACAAATTTCATTACAATTTTTCTGCATTCGCTTAATATTCTTCCTCTACTTTTCAAATAACTAACATCTTTCTTCACAAACAATTACAACAATCCCTTGATTTTGAGCTATTTAATGATATTTTAGTATGCAGACTCAACAAGTTTTATTCATGAAACAATCACCTCATTAATAATTTGCTAAATTTCAAAACACTCTGATTTAATATGGATTTAAGTCTAGTAAATGTGATTCATCTTTTGCTATTTATCAAAATCATGTTACCTAAATTTATCTATTGATTCATGATGATATTAATTGAAAAAAAGAAAAAACTCTTAACATATCATCAATAAACTTAATTCTTTATTCTCTCTAAAAACAATTAGATTAATTAGATTTTTTTGGAATAGACATTAAATGAATTTCGTTTCCTGTAATATCTTCTTACATACATATTTATATGATTTAAAAATAAAATTAAATTAAAGTATATTAATAAATACAAACCTCACTTCATTAACTCAATTTTACAAAAATAATTAGATTTTAAATTTATTATTAATATAATATCATAAATTATCCTAATAAAAATTTCTATCTATAAATTTATAATTCTATATTCGAATTTAAAAATTTTAATATAAAAAAGTATATTGAAAATCTTACATCATTTAAAAATAAAATAAAATATTTAAAAATAAAACTAAATTATAGTATATTAATGAAATTAAACTTTATCTAAACTGATTTTATAAAGATAAATTAAATTTAAATCTATTATTAATATATTTATTTACAAATTAATATATTTCCAATATACGAATGAATCATTTTAAAATTAATTATATAGACAACAAAATTTCTTGTAAAAAAAATTTTAATTTCTAACTCAATCTCTTAAATCTCATTATGTTGTTATTAAAAAAAATCTCACATGATTTATATCAAATTCTCATATCCTTTACCTCTCTCTTCTCTTTATAATTATTTTCTAATATAATTTCTTAGACTAAATCTCATTTTTTATAGTCTTATAAATAAATTAATGTAGTATTCTTAGAAATAAATTAATATAATATAGTCTTAAAAATAAACTAATATACAATACTGAAATAGAGTATTATAATTTTATTCAAATATAAACTAAAATCATGTGTATTGAAACTCTTCTAAAAAAACTTGAAATATTGCATAATTTTCATGTCATTTATTATGATAATCAAATTGCAATTCCTTTTATTCACAATCCGATTCTTTATACAATAATAACATATATGAAAATTAATTTAATTTTTATGAAAGAAAAAGTTTTATCAAAATGTCTCTATATTTAATATATCTCAACTCAAATTTAGTAAAGTGATACTTTAATTAAACTATTACTCTTTTAAGTTTATAAGGAATAAACTTAATTGGACTATTTTTTTATAAACTATCAGTCACCTTAAATTTGAAAACAGAAAGAATTTTGAGTAGTATAAACTTTTTTATTTTAAATTTATTAATTATTTTCATATTTATTGTATATATTTCAAGAGATTTTGTTTAATATAATAAAAATAGATGTAATTTTTCTTCTTCTCTCCTTCTCAAGAACGGAAATAATTAAATATAATAAAATTTTTTTTATTAATTGTTTATAAGTATTTTAAATTAAATAATAAAATAACAATATAATATTATATAAATATTTATAAAATAAAAAAATATTTTTGTGATTTTTCATAATTTTTTATGAAAATAATTATTTAAAAAAATTATAATTTTTATTTCACAATTCTATTGTTGATATCATAAATAATCATTTCTATTAATTTATTATTATAAATATTTGTTTGGAGTGAATGAACTTTTTTTTAATCTTTATTCTAACTTATTTTATATGGGAATGTTAGACGGTTTTTTTATTTTTTTTATTTATTAAGTGAGTAAAAAATATTAATTTAAAAGAGAGTAAAATCAATTTATAATTCATGTTTGATTTTGGACAAATCGAAAAACTGAGAGAATATCTCTCATACGTAATTTTTTTTTCTACCATTAAATTTTATCTATAATTTGTTTTTTTTATTTTTTCAATATAATTTTAATTGTCACCATTTTTAAAATTAATAATAGTTATTTTATTTTTTATTTTTGACAAAATAAATTTTAAATTTAATATATTCATTCAACATATTAAAATATTACAAATATTATAATTGCAAGACTAAAATTAAAAATAAAAATTAAAAATTACATGTGAAAGAACTAAAATTACAGCGTAATAATGAAAACAAAAATAAATAAAAAAATCTTTGAAAGGGGAATATAGGAAGGAAGAAAAAGAAGGTAATAAAGAAATTGCTGCTGTATTTCGCTTCTTCTTCTTCAACAGACCCAACCCTAGGCAGAGAGAAATTACGCGCGCACATCACACACCAAAGCAAACCCTAGATTGAGAGGAAAACCCCATGGGAACACCAGAGACGTCTCGGGAACCGTGCCCCGATCGCATCCTCGACGACATCGGCGGCGCTTTCGGCATGGGAGCTGTGGGTGGCTCCGCCTTCCATTTTCTCAAGGGTCTCTACAACTCCCCCAAGGGCGATCGATTAGTCGGCGCCACCCAGGCCGTTCGCCTCAACGCCCCCCGCGTCGGCGGCAGCTTCGCCGTCTGGGGCGGTCTATTCTCTGCTTTCGACTGCACCATGGTTTACGCGCGCCAGAAGGAGGATCCCTGGAACTCCATCGTCGCCGGCGCTGCCACCGGTGGCTTCCTTTCCATGCGCCAGGGCTTCGCCGCCTCCGCCCGCTCCGCTGCCTTCGGCGGCGTCCTCCTCGCGCTTATCGAGGGCGCCGGGATCATGCTCAACAAGTTCCTAAGCGCGCAGCAGCCCATGCCCATCATGATGGACGAGCCACCGCCGCCGCAATCGACGGAGGCGGCGGCGGCGCCGGGGTGGCTCGGTGGGTGGTTCGGTGGAGGGAAGAAAGAGGAGACTTCCTCTGGTGCCGGAAGTGAAACGAAGATTCTTGAGAGTTTTGATTCACCCCCTGTGCCCAATTTTGAGTATAAGTAAGTATGAGGTTTGTTCTCTAAGGGCATGCGATTGAGTTGAGAACTTTCTATTGATGTCGTTATTGAACCTCACTTGATGATTGTCTATCAAACAATAATTTTGTTACCTGTTCTTGTCCCTTTTTTTTGTAACAATAATGTGTAATGTAAGTGTAGTGGCAGGCTTTCATCATATTTATTTATGTATTCTTTTGTCTTTGATTAGAAAATGGAAATTTTACTAGATAGAGCTATTAGCGTAAGGATGGTGGTTTACTTTGAATTCTTAACTTTTGAATGTGTCCTTTAACTGAAAATTGAAGTACTACCCAGATTGAGTGGGGGCCCTGTTTTATGATTTTTGTTTGGTTGGGGGAGGATTCGGAAACCTTCCCGCAAGTGACAAATACTCAGAATGGGACGACACTTCTTTCTTCAATATTCAATATTTTGTACGTAGATTTTTTATGGTTTCTTTCATCTGTGTCCTTCATATGTTCCTGGATTTTTTAGTTTTTGTCATGACATAATTCGTGTTAGATTTTTTTTTCGAGCATGGTGATGTTATATGTTCTGCATATATTGGTTTTTGTTCACGGCTGAGAAAACAGTCACTGGAGACTCTTATTGTTTGTTGTGGACTCAAGATTTCAATTAAATGTAAGAATGCTGGTTTATTTTGAATGTTTAAACGCCTCCTCTAGCTGGAAATAAGAGTATTACGCAGATAGAGGGTGCTGTTTTATGACTTTTGGTTGGTTGGTTGGCGCTATCCTCTTTATATCTCCACACGGGTTATAAAATACTCAGAAGGGAATGAGTCTTCAACATTTAGTACATAGCATTCTGAATTGTTTCTTTCATTACTGTATCCATCATATGTTCCTTCTTTTTTCAAGTTTTTGTCATAATTTGCCAGTTATTATTGTTGGATTTCTTTTTCTCGCCTGAGGATATTGCTATTGGCTCATGCTCTTGAACATTCTCACCGGAGACTCTTAAAGTTCAGTGTGAACCCAAGAGTCAAATGAGCTCTAATGTTTGTGACCTGTCGATATTTAACAAGTGTGTCTTTTAGTCTACCTTTTTTGGGATGGTGCTAGTGGCACCTGCTATATTCAGGATCCATAGACCCTTATGTTGGGTCCATCAATTCGTTGTTGCTCCCTAGTGCCTCCTGCTATTATTGGTGCACAAGGGTTACCTTGGTGTTGAGTCAGCTTTGTCAGTATAGATCAGCCATGAGCCTGGCCTGGTAGATTTACTAGGTCAATTATGAGCTAATATTTGTTTGTATAGTTCATAGAACTCGGTCGGATGATCCAGAATCGTTCAAGTCCCAAACCTAAAAGGCAGCAGCAATTACTCGATTACAACACTGGGTTTCATTTCTTCACTAATCACTGGATCATTAATTTATTGGGCAAATAGGTGTCAATTATGTGTTTGGAATTAATCGGCAGTAGATGCTTTTTATTTAGGTTAATAGGTTTTAAAGCAAAAGACAGGGGAATCTCTTACGGATTTTAAATCTTTATCATCAGCAACACAATTATAATCCTTTACTGATTAATACTTGTTCACTGTTTGCTTATGCTGATGGACCTCTTCTGGAGGATTATTATAAGCGTAAACCCATTTTGTCTTTATCATTTCTACTCTATTTTTCCCACTCATCACATCTATTATTTTCTCTCTATTGTTTCTTTTTTCTATCTCTCGTTCCTCACCTAAATCCACCCAAACTGGGGTGGATGTAGTCTTTCTCATAGTTTGGCTGGAGCTTTCTTATAAATTGTTTCATTTATTTTACAATAATAAGGATTCAGCAAGCAATTAGAGTTTTATGTTATGAATTGTGTGCATATCTCTACATTTTTGGTTTCAATAGGGTTTGCCTTTATTGTTGTATTTCAATATTATAGTGTTCGTTATTTTGACGGTCCTAATATTATTTTTTACTTCATTAGATTTGGCTCAATTTAGAGAAGCAAAAATTTTCTTTGATTATACGTAGATCTCAGGACCCAACTGAGAATATTAAATGTTTAGTGAAGCTTCTCTAAACTATACTTTTGCCTGCCTATTTTTCCGGTTACATTGGTCAATGATAATAATGTCTATGGTGAATTCAGTGTTTGCTTGGCGCTTGGTATTTATGTGATGTTGACTTGGTATAAAGGCGCACTGGCTGGTTGGTGTTGTCAACCTCAGCTGGTTTAATTCGTTCTTAGAATAACGCTCAGTTTGGTTCCTGAAAAATTTGCGCAATTCAATTTTGGTTTTGAAATAGTCATTGATAATTTTTCAAGATTACAGTTGTAGAACGATTTAGTCTTTCAATAAGTTTTCTTATATTTTGAGTACGTATTTAGTCTCTAAAAAAATTAACGAATTTAGTTCTTGAAGAAATTATTTACTAATCAAAATTAGCCTCTGTAAATATTAACTGAAATGGATGAAGTTATCACTAGGTTAAAGATAGATAGTTAGAACGTAATTCTGTAATACAATTCGTAATAATGTTTTCATAGTTGATAGTCAAGGATAGTTCTCTTTATTCTTTTTATGAAAGTGTATAAATTCAAATGTTATAATTATTGTAAAAGAATTTATTTGACCTTTGTCATGAAATAATTAATGAAACACAATATTTTGTTTTGTAATTTTAAAATCTGAACGGTAATTTGTTGATTTTTTTTTCCTTTGAAGATGAATTGAATGTTTACTCATCCAAGAACAGAAGCTAATTGAAAATTGTGCAAGTATTGGAATTAGAAGTTTAGCACTTTATAATCGACTTTAGATTCTTCAAAAAAAGATCAATACACACAAATTTTGTTTACTCATCGTCCACTTGAAAACATGGGTAACCATATCTATACATTTATAAATGATTAAATTTGTGCTTTAAATGGTTATAAATATTAAAATAAATGAGTACAATTATAAAGTTATGGATATTTCAATAACCTAATGATAATATTAAGTGCAAGCTGATAATTGTATACAATCATACAAATTTATTTACTTTTAAATCACTTATAGCTATAGTTAATCATAACTACTGTTAGATGCTTTGATAACTTCATGAAATTATTAACAACATGCAATAATTGTATATAAATTATTTCGTTTAATTTCAATCGTTCATAAGATAAAATTAATTGTATTTGTGTGGGATGTAAAATATGAGTGGATGATAACGTGTACTCTAAGACAGTTCATACAATAATGAATTATATGATATTTTTGTGTGTTTATATTTTATTTATATGTAAATCAATGAAGGTAAGAGACATAAGTATCATATTATATAACTTTTTATGAATTATTGAAGGATTAAATATTTTTTTTTATTTTAGTAAAATTATTATTAAATATTAAATTTATATATAAAAATATTAAAATTACAATTTTTAAAAATTAGTAAACTAAATTCATCAATATGAAAATATAAGAATCAGCAGAACTAAAATTGATATAATGGTTTGTACACGAAGATTCTGATTGACAATCCTGAAAAACAATTGGAGCCAAATTATGGTCTCTGTTTAAGGTTAATTTTTTCATGGGATGGTATTGTAAAAGTAAGCATCCATGTTTATGCCCTTCTGGTCGCATAATGGTCAAAATATGTATTTCATAAACTAAACCTTATTGGTCTCAGTGGTTAGGTTGTGCAGATTGGATATGGTCAAAGTGCTTCATTCTCAGTGGCAGAAGAACAATTGAAAACTTGGAAAATTACTCACATCACTAAGCATAAATTACATATACTTAGTCCACTATCTTATTCTTATTCATAGAATAAAAAATAAGTGGAAGAATGTTCATGCTGATGTTTAGTCACAAAGTTCTCTGGATAATAATTACTTAATAAACCATAAACTTTTGATTGGTGGATGGTGTAAAAACTTTTATAAGTTCGTCTCTTGTTGATATCAGAGTCAAAATTGGAAAGTATTGAATCATAGAGGAAGCAGAATGCATTTCATCTGATGGAAGATTTGAGTGCAGGAAGGTGAAAACCATCCTCTGTCTGTTGTTGGGGTCAACAATCCAAAGTGGAATTTGGTGTCTGGTTTTTATCCCTTGCCTAGCTACCTTATCATTAAGGGGGTGGATTTTGTGAGACTGTGGGACTGAGAAGTGATTTGTGACCTCACAACTGGTAAAGAAACCGCGTTCAGATAAGCCACTAGTCTTTTTTGTATTCTTATTCATAGAATAAATAATAGCTCATAGTGTAATAATTATCTACATAGTTATAAATTTGATAATAATTATTTTAAAAACTAGACTAATTGTATAACTTACTCTAAATCTATCTTAATTAAAAATTATTTAAGTATAAACGATGAATTATTTAAAAAATTTTCGAATTATTCTTAAATACGAATTATTTAAACATAAACAAAGTAATTAGATCAAAAAAAATATATTAATTATCCTAGTAGTCTGAGTTCAGTCACCTAATCTATTCCACGAAGTTATAAATAGGTAAAGAAATGGTAAGGTAAATAGAATTTTGTTAAGAATATATATTTTTGTACATTCTCATTCAGTGGACGAGTAGTTTTCGACATTAAAGAGAAGAAGGTAATAACGTGAAAATCTCTTTAAATATTTGACCTTATGGTTAATCTTTCGGTAAGAACTCTATTGATGAATTTTTATTGATAGTATGGGTAAAAAATCACAGTCTATCTGTGAGGCTAGCAATCCAAAGTGGAGAATGGATTTTAGTGTGCATGTGATTGTGATCTCTTGCTCAATCATTCGGAGAATTGATTTTCTCAAAGTATGAGAGTGTGGAATTTGGTCATTTTGAGTTATTGTGTTAGCAACGCAATCTGAATGTAAAGAAAACAAAATAAACACATAAAACATAAGTAATTTAACAAGGTTTAGCAATATTTCTACGTCTTCAAAATCAGAACGGCCACGTCTCTATTATTGATCAGTGATATAATATAACAATATTACATCATATATAAAGAAGTTGATAAATATATAACATTAAAGTTTTGAATTGAAGGTAGTGTCATATTCTATAACATATTTATTGGTGAAGATCTTCATCAGTTGCCCAACATTCATAACACAATTCTTCAGCATGCCCAACTGTTAGATGGAACCTTAACTCAAATACTCTAGGTTGGATTTCTTGACTACCAACCCAACTGGATTCTGATTGGTGAGAAGAAAAGATGCCCTGGCCTTGGATGTGTGCATGTATCAAGTCAAGGTCTTCCATTGAATGATGGACATTTCATCGTTGTAATTTATGGTGGAGTGAGACTTTAAGGCCAATTACTTTCCACAAACGCGTGTTGCTTGGGTTGGAATACTAACAAGACACTCCATATGAATAGACCAAACCAAATGATAGACATCAGATGTTTTATTATATGTTAAATTTATGACAGATGCTATATGTCACCAAAATGTTTTAAACGAAACCATGTGCTTGTACCTTATAGAATACATAAATAAAAAATTAAGAATCCTGACACAAAACAAACACTGTGTTGGTAAGCTTTTTGTAAGTTTATACTATTTTGAAAGTGAAGTTGGGTAAAAAAATGTCAGAACAATCATCAACATTGAATAGTTCTCCTATGTCCATATGCATATATTGAGTGTTCAGTCCAAGTTTAAAGTAAAAAAGTCTTAAGAAGAGTAGACCGAGTCTTCTTTCTCCTCCTTTGCAAATCAACTGCATTTCAAAACGCACTCAAAACCAGAATAAGCATTCACATGACTATACCATTTTACTATTATCTAACCATCTTCCTTCTCCTGAGTTGTGTACACTCTCAGACTCAGCTGCAAGATCAAGAACATGCAGTCCTACTGCGAATAAAGCAGCACCTACAAAATCCTTCATTCCTCAGTCACTGGACCCCTTCAAACACCAGTCACTGCTCTTGGCCAGAGATCACATGCACCAGTGACTCTGTCACTGGATTGACTCTGTTCAACAGAAGCATCAAGCAAACACTACCAAATTTCATGTGTGACCTTAAAAATCTCACACATCTTAATTTCAGCAGGAATTTCATTCCAGGGGAGTTTCCAAAATTTCTCTATAAATGTTCCAAGCTTTTGTCCCTCGACCTTGAAGGGAATGAATTTACTGGTAGCATTCCTAATAACATAGACAAGTTGGTTAACTTGCAGCATCTTAACCTCGGTTCCACCAACCTTGGTGGTGACATTCCTGCAAGCATTGGAAGATTAAAGCAACTGAAATTTCTTCAACTTCACTTTTGTCTATTTAATGGTACTTTTCCGTATGAGAGTATTGCCAACTTGCTCGATCTTGAATTCTTGGACATGTCCTCTAACTTAATGCTCCCTCCTTCCCAGTTACCATCAAGCCTGACCCAGTTGAAAAAACTGAAGTTCTTTCACATGTACAGTTCCAACATCTTCGGGGAAATCCCTGAAACCATTGGAGAAATGGTGGGTTTGGAGAACTTGGATTTGTCACGAAGCAATTTAAGTGGACAAATTCCTAAAGGCTTGTTCATGCTCAGGAATCTGAGTATACTGTACCTTTTCGAGAACAGTCTCTCTGGGGAGATACCTAGTGTGATTGAAGCATTGAATTTAACCGAACTCGATCTTGCACAGAACAAGCTCACTGGGAAAATACCTCAAGATTTTGGGAAGCTCCAAAAGTTAAGATGGTTGAGTTTATCTCTCAATAACTTGTCAGGTGAGATTCCCCAAAGCTTAGCCCGTCTTGCATCTCTCGTACATTTTCATGTCATGTTCAATAACTTGACAGGTAGTTTTCCTCCTGAATTTGGTCGCTACTCAGAGCTTAAAACATTTCTGGTTGCAAATAATAGTTTCAATGGAAGGCTCCCAGAGAACTTATGCTATAATGGTCAGTTACTTAATTTATCTACTTTTAGTAATTATCTGACCGGGAAGTTGCCAGAATCACTTGGCCGCTGTAGTAGTTTGACGGATTTAAAAATTTATAGTAATGAGTTTTCTGGTAGCATTCCTAGTGGTCTTTGGACTTTCAACTTGTCAAATTTCATGGTGAGCCATAATAAGTTCACTGGTGAGCTTCCTGAGAGATTGTCCCCAAGTATTTCACGCTTAGAGATAAGTCACAATCAGTTTTCTGGTAGGATTCCGACTACGGTATCTTCATGGACTAATGTGGTAGTGTTTAAAGCCAATGATAACTACCTCAATGGGAGTGTTCCAAAGGAGTTAACAAGTCTTCCCAAGCTAACAACTCTATTGCTTGATCATAACCAGCTCACAGGGCCATTTCCATCAAATATAATATCATGGAAGTCCCTAGAGAATCTAAATTTGAGCCATAACCAACTCTCTGGACAAATCCCAGATGTAATTAGTGGGTTACCTGTCCTCAATCAGCTTGACCTGTCAGAAAACCTATTCTCAGGTCAAATTCCTTCAGTACTTCGTAGACTCACCAATCTCAACCTATCCTCTAATCATTTTAAAGGGAGGGTTCCAAGTCAGTTTGAAAATTCTGTGTATTCCACCAGCTTTTTGAATAATCCTGGCCTCTGTGCAGATACCCCAGTACTGAACCTTAGGCAGTGCAATGTTGGCTTTGAAAGGTCAACCAAAGGGGCTTCTTGGTCTCTTGTTTTGATTCTGTGCATGCTGGCAGTAGCCTTCTTGCTGGCTTTGTTTATAGCAATCTTGATTACTAAACTTTACAGAAGAAGGAAACAAGGATTGGATAATTCA
Source organism: Macrotyloma uniflorum (assembly GCA_016859785.1). Classification (NCBI taxonomy): domain Eukaryota; kingdom Viridiplantae; phylum Streptophyta; class Magnoliopsida; order Fabales; family Fabaceae; genus Macrotyloma; species Macrotyloma uniflorum. Next base: position 2,170,212 of record BDMB01000030.1, read on the forward strand.
TGGAAACTCATTTCATTTCAAAGGCTGAGTTTCACTGAATCAAACATAGTGTCATCAATGACAGAACATAATGTTATTGGAAGTGGTGGATTTGGCACAGTATACCGTGTCCCGGTTGATGATTTAGGCTATATTGCTGTGAAAAAGATCTCCAGTAACAGAAAGTTAGACCGAAAGCTGGAGAGCTCATTTCGTGCAGAAGTGAAAATATTGAGCAATATTCGTCATAAGAACATTGTGAAATTGTTGTGCTGCATCTCTAATGGGGATTCTATGCTCCTTGTCTATGAGTATTTGGAAAACCGTAGCCTAGATAGGTGGCTGCACAATAAGGGTAAGTCATCAGCTGTGTCAGTTTCAGTCCATAATTTTGTGCTTGATTGGCCAAAGAGATTGCAAATAGCCATTGGGGTTGCTCATGGTTTGTGCTACATGCACCATGATTGCTCCCCACCGATTGTTCATCGAGATATAAAAACAAGCAACATCCTTTTGGATGCTCAATTCAATGCAAAAGTTGCTGATTTTGGTCTGGCTAGGATGTTAATGAAGTCAGGGGAACTTGCTACCATGTCATCTGTTGTTGGCTCATTTGGCTATATGGCTCCAGGTGAATAATGACTTGCCAATCAATCCTTTGCTTTTCTTTCTCACAAATATGTTCTTTAGATACGTTTTTTTACTTCGGTTTTCACCTTTAGTTTACAAAATTTTCATCTGATATTCAATTCATTCTATTTTTCAAAGTTGTTTTCACTAGTTTTCTGTATAAATCTTTTAAAGTAGGATAAAGACTGAAAACAATGTGACAGTTTTGTAAATAAAAAGAGTGAAAACAGAAGTAAACATATCCCAAATTCTCTCTCTCTTTTTACATTGGAGTAAGTTTAAATGTGATATACTTCTTGCATTGCAGAATATGTTCAAACAACGCGAGTTAGTGAGAAGATTGATGTCTTCAGTTTTGGGGTTGTACTACTGGAGCTGACAACCGGTAAAGAAGCTAATTATGGTGATGAACACTCTTCTCTTGCAGAGTGGGCATGGCGCCACATTATTGTAGGAAGCAAAATAGAAGAGCTTCTAGACAATGATTTCATGGATCCAAGTTACACCAATGAAATGTGCAGTGTTTTCAAACTTGGGGTCTTGTGCACTTCAACACTTCCTGCTAATAGGCCTTCCATGAAGGAGGTGCTACACATATTGCTCACCATAGGAGAAGGATTTGCTTTTGGAGAGGGGAATCTTAGGCAATGTGATGGTGTTCCCCTTCTTAAGAAATCAAAATGGGAGAGTAGGTTGGATGATGCTGGTAGTGATTAGTCCTCATCAATACTTAGAACAAACCAAACATGGTTCCAGAGGGAAGAAAATGGAAAGTAGTAGTATAAAAAAATGTAGAGTGGTATAGTTACTAGTATTATAGCTTCCCTATTTGTTTCCTTTTGTCCTTTTTTTCAATAGTATTAGTGGTAAAGTTTCAATATAGTGTCTGCTTTTTCCCAGTTCTGTAGTAGATGCTTTTTATTTGAACTCCAAAAGTTACTAAAAATTCATTATTGATTCTCTCTAATAAACTTAAAATCATTTGACAAACATCACCCTATAGACCAGCACAACAAGACAATTTCTCATTCCGAAACAAGAAACAAATTATTTCCACTCTTATCAAACTAATCCACAACATCCCGTCAACACTCCACACAGTCCCTGTTATGGTATTGTAAAGGAGAAATTATTACATGATCCAAGTCTATCATGATCCTTATCAAGTCACAAATGTTTGTGATAGTCCTAGACCATGTAATAATTTTTCGTTATGTAGGATATTGGATCAGAGTAATGTTGGTGTCAGCAGCCATAGGACAAGGAGAGTATTTTTCTCCTCAGATTGTGTTTTCTCACCTTAATTTTCATACTGTCTCTACATTCTCTGTCTATGCAACAGAACTTGAACCTTATAAGTCTTAATATTTTATAAGTAAATTTAAAAATCTTCCTATTTTACTCTTCTGTAAAACAAAATTTAGTTTCTGCAATTTATGTTTTCATTATATATCAGTTTGAATACTTAGCCTAATGACTTGACCCAGATATTGAGATCCATTGAAATGACTTAAACAAATCAAATAGAACCAAACAATTCTAATCTCACCAACCATTTTTAATTGGTTCAAATTTATATTTTCCACTATTCCAATCACATCCTACCCCATTTACACTCTTACTTCTTAACTTAAAGCATTGAGTGTAAGATAATGGAAGACTTGAAATGACTTAAAATTCGTAGTTATTGCTCAGAAAACATAAAAAAGCATTGAATGGAACATAATGGAAGACTTGACCATTAAAGAAGTATTATCAAAGTTGTAAGTCAACTTTGGTCCTTTTTTCCTCTTCTTAGTGTTTGACCATATTTGTAGGTCTATTTTGGTCTTCTTTAAATCAACCTTTTCCTTTTAATGCTTGATTGAAACTTCATGGAATTGCATGCTTTTAGCTTTTATCCTTTGCAGTTGTAATGTGTATTCATGGATGATACTTAGATGTTTAAATACATAAATATTTAACCAATTTCAACTTGATTTTAACAAGCATGCTCATCAAAGAATGGTAAAATAAAATATCAACAAATGGAAGCTAATTTTTCTATTAACAAAATGTTATGTATTTTTTTATTTTATTTTACTGTCAAATAAAATAAATTTTTGCATTATCTTGATTTTTTTTTCAAAATTTTACGTATTTATTATTTTAAATTTGTAATAGTATACAAATAAATTAATGGGAAAGAAAATTTTAATAAAGTATAACTACTATAGAACTCAGAAAAGCAAGTTAAGAAATCTGATAAATTTTTAGTATTGAAATAAAGTTTTATTAGAGTTCTTAAATATGTACCTCAGAAAACCAAGTTAAGAATACTCTTGATGACTCAAAGCATTAGAAATGTTCTTCTTTGTAGCACCAAATACAAAAATAATGTTTAATACTTTTTTTAGTTCTGTGAATTTATACAAAAATTTTATAAGGTTTTGTATTTGAAACATTTAAAAGAAAATTATGTATAAATTATCTTTAGTATCTATATCTTCAACTTATAAGTGAGACCACTTTAATGTGATAATATAAATACAAATTAAATCAATCAACATATTAATAATTTTGATGAGAGGAGGGTTTGAATGGTTAAAAATTGTATGGTACACAAATATGGTTCATTATTCAGTGTACTATTTAAAGAAATACAATGGAAGTTTAGGTCAAATTTTGGCATTTTCCTTCCTTCCACAGTTCCCTTACCAAGAAGGAAACATGATTGAGACTTGAGTTTTGTGTTCATGGATGAAGTTGATGTAGATAATTTGGCCTTTTATTTCGTTTTCTTCATCCATTTTCTCATGATCAAGAATTGAACTTTCTTCCTAAATCAAAGTAGAAAACTAGAAAACAAACAAAGTTTTGTTGGAAAAGAAAAGTATGTGAAAGCAGAAAACAAAGGGTGTGTTTTCCTCCAAGTGTTTGTGGTATTTTAGTGAAGGTAATCTATCTTGTTCTTTTCTAAAATAACCCTATTTTTGATTTCTACACAATCAACGAGTCTTCCATTAATTTGTGTTAGTGGTGGATTTATTAACAAGATTTTTCTTTCTTATAAAACAAGGATTTTTATGAATGGGAGAAAATTCTAAGTTGAAAGTTCTTGGTAGTTTATTTAGTTTTATGTTTGACCAATAATTTGTTTATTTTCAAATCAACTCATTTGCTATTCACTATTCTAATTCAATTAGAAATGGGTTGAAAAGTCAAACACTTTGATAATTTATGGTGGGTACTGAATAATATAACATATTAACTCAAATTATGATATGATTAATTATTTTATTCTTATGATATGCTTTTATTATCTTTCTTTAATTTTTATTTTATTTTATTACTCGTTTTATTTGACTCTTTTTTATTTTCCTCTTAGTTTTACATAAAAATATAAAAATATGAACAGGATCAGAATTTCAGAGGAAAGATAATTTTAGTTCCTTTTTCAAATTATAAGATTTTTTTTTTAATTTTAAAAATGTACTTTTCTATCTTATAAAAACTAAAACACTACCCTTTTTAATATATTTAAATATAAGTGTTTTTTATCCATAAAAAAATTATAGTTTGAGCAGAATTTATATATGAGTAATTTAAAACCATATGCCCATATTTTTAAATTCAAATTATTAATTTTATGGGATGGAAAAATTTAAACACTTTTTATCATAGATTTTAAGATATTTTTTTTACTATTAAAATTATAAAATAAATAATAAGAGTTTAGAATTAAGTAAGAAAATAAACATGTGAGACAAAAAGAAAGTTTGAAAGTCTCACACCTCAATTCTTTAACTACAAACTGATTTTAAAATTATATTATCAAGTCAAAAGTCAGTGACAGATATAGAAAAAAAATGAGTTTTATGAAATATAATTGTTGTAATTAATTATGATGATTTTCTTAATTCAGTGTATCTTCTAACTGAGAATCAGAAGCTAATATGATAAAAAATTTACTGCTATCATCTTCTAATAGATATTCCTTCTGCAAATATATGAGACTTTTGTGATGGATCTTCTTTAATAATATGTATGGCTTCTTCTTTATCATATCAGTGAATTACTAAAAATTTAATTTGAAGAAGACTTTTCTTTCTTTTATACTAAAGATGGTCTAAGAGAACCCTTCACACAAGAATCCTACAAGGAGAAGTTATGACGCAGAAGCAACAGAGTACAGCTAGCATGTTTGTGATCAACACTGCAGAATTCTATAATGGAATTTTTATATGATTATATTATGTGGAAACTTTATATCTATCTAACTTTTAAATGCACATAAGTTTTATTTAATACATAGCTTCAGCCACTTAACTTCTATATATATATATATATAAATATAAATAGACATCATAAGAAAATTGATGGAAACTTCCATTTGCTCGATGTTTGCAAGGTGGTAAGAAAATGCTATCATTTAACTGCTATTGTTGCGTCACTTGACCGAAGTTTTCAAACAGAAGTTTTGATTTCTTTGTAGTAGTTGTACTTTTCGCAGTTTAGTTTCTACAAATATATTGGCTTTGACTTTCTGACCCGCCAAATTTGAATGATAAAGTTTCTAAGCAAGCCAACAATTCTCAACTTTTCTGTTTGTAAAAACGGAACATTTCCTTTTAGATCACATCATGAAATCATCTTCCTCCTCTTTAACAAATTAGCTTCTTTCCTTTTCTACTCTCACACACTTCAAACTTGAAAAACTCAATCATGAAGATGGAACTATTCACCCCATCATCATCATATCTTAAATTGCTGTGTCACTCTCTTGTGATCTTACTCCTGGTTGTTACTCATGCAAACTCTCAGTCTCAATCTCAGTTGCATGATCAAGAACATGCAATCTTGCTAAGGATAAAGAATTATCTTGGAAACCCTCCATTCCTCAGTCACTGGACCTCATCAAACTTCTCTCACTGCTCTTGGCCAGAGATAACATGCACTGATGATTCTGTCACCGGATTGACTTTGTCCAACCAAAGCATCTCCCAAACCATACCCTCTTTCGTTTGTGACCTCAAAAATCTCACACATGTTGATTTCTACAACAATTTTATTCCTGGGGAGTTCCCAACATATCTCTTCAATTGCTCCAAGTTGGAGTACCTAGACCTGTCTATGAACAACTTCGTTGGTAGCATCCCTCGTGACATTGGCAACTTCTCTAATTTGCAGTATCTTAACCTTGGTTACACCAATTTCTCTGGTGACATTCCTTCTAGCATTGGAAGTCTAAAGGAACTCAGAAATCTTCAACTTCAAAACTGCCTATTCAATGGAACCATCCCGGCTGAGATTGGCAACTTGTCCAGCCTTGAAAACTTGGAATTGTCAAATAACCCCATGTTTCCTCCTTCGAGGTTGCATGATGACTGGACAAAATTGAACAAGTTGAAGTTCTTTTTTATGTTTGGGTGCAATTTGTTCGGGGAGATCCCTGAAACCATTGGAAACATGGTGGCTTTGGAGAGATTGGATCTATCAGTAAACGATTTAAATGGACAAATTCCCAGCGGTTTATTCATGCTGAAGAGTCTGAACATAATCTTTCTTTCTAGAAACAATCTTTCTGGGGTAATACCTGATGTGGTTGAAGCATTGAATTTGACCATCATTGACCTTACACAGAATTCTATCTCAGGAAAAATACCAGATGGTTTCGGAAAGCTCCAAAAGTTAACGGGTTTGGCTTTGTCTGCGAATAAATTGCAAGGGGAGATACCACAAAGCATAGGCCTTCTTCCATCTCTGATAGATTTTAAAGTATTTTCCAACAACTTATCAGGTACTCTTCCTTCTGAATTTGGCCGCCACTCAATGCTTAAAACCTTTCTGATTTCGACAAATAGTTTTAGTGGAAAGCTACCTGAGAACTTATGCTATAATGTTCAATTGCAAAACATATCTGTCTACGAAAATTACCTTAGTGGGGAGTTGCCACAATCACTTGGTAATTGCAGTAGCCTGATAGATCTGAAAATTTATAGTAATGAGTTTTCTGGTAACATTCCTAGTGGTCTTTGGACTTTCAACTTGTCAAATTTCATGGTGAGCCATAATAAGTTCACTGGTGAGCTTCCTGAGAGATTGTCCCCAAGTATTTCGCGCTTGGAGATAGATTACAATCAGTTTTATGGTAGGATTCCAACTGGGGTATCGTCATGGACTAATGTGGTTGTGTTTAAAGCAAGTAAGAACTACCTTAATGGGAATATTCCAAAAGAATTAACGGCTCTTCCCAACCTAATCACTCTATTGCTTGATCAGAACCAGTTCACAGGGGCACTTCCATCAGATATAATATCATGGCAGTCCTTAGTAACCCTAAATTTGAGCCGAAATCAACTCTCTGGACATATTCCTGATTCAATTGGTCATTTACCTGCTCTCAGCCAACTTGACCTATCAGAAAATCAGTTCTCAGGTGAAATTCCTTCTAGTCTTCCCACCAGACTCACCAATCTCAATCTATCTTCCAATTATTTGACAGGGAGGATTCCAAGCGAATTTGAAAATTCTGCTTATGCCACCAGCTTTTTGGACAATTCTGGCCTCTGTTCTGATACCCCAGCACTGAATCTCAGGTCGTGTAATTATATCTCTCAAAGCCAAAGCAAGGACTCATCTTGGTCTGTTGCTTTGATCGTAAGTCTGGTGGTAGTGGCCTGTTTCTTGGCTCTGTTGGCATCACTCTTGATCATCAGATTTTACAGAAAAAGAAAGCGTGGATTGGATAGGTCATGGAAGCTCATTTCATTCCAAAGGCTAAGTTTCACTGAATCAAACATAGTGTCATCACTGACAGAAAATAATATTATTGGCAGTGGTGGATATGGTGCAGTATACCGCGTTGCAGTTGATGGTATAGGCTATGTTGCTGTCAAGAAGATTTGGGAAAACAAGAAGCTAGACAAGAAGCTTGAGAGCTCATTTCACACTGAAGTTAAAATATTGAGCAGCATTCGTCACAGAAACATTGTAAAGTTGATTTGTTGTATATCTAATGAGGACTCTCTGCTCCTTGTCTATGAGTATGTGGAAAACCGCAGCCTTGACAGATGGTTGCACAGGAAGAATAAGTCATCGTCAGCTGTTTCAGGTTCAGTCCGTCATGTTGTCCTTGATTGGCCAAAGAGATTGCATATAGCAATTGGAACTGCACAAGGTTTGAGCTACATGCATCATGATTGTTCACCACCTATTGTTCATCGAGATGTGAAAACAAGCAACATTCTTTTGGATGCTCAATTCAATGCAAAAGTTGCTGATTTTGGTCTGGCCAGGATTTTGATGAAGCCAGGGGAACTTGCCACCATGTCAGCTGTGATTGGATCATTTGGCTATATGGCTCCAGGTGAATGACATGCCAAAATTTTGTTGCCTTCAAAATAAACGTAGTACAACACTTTGATACACTAACATAAGTACTATTCATGCCATTCTCTAATCAAAATCGATATTTTATCTGTTAATCATTGCCAACTTTAGTAACCAAGATGAAATACTAATTTTGATTGACGCACAACAACACTTATATCTTCAATACTATCTCTAAGTTGTGTCCATAAATATATTGCTTAGTTAAATTATCTGTCTCATTTCCCTTGGTAAGACTCATAAGTTTAATATGAATGCTTTTTGGCATACTTCAATTGCAGAGTATATTCAAACAACTCGAGTCAGTGAAAAGATCGATGTCTTCAGCTTTGGGGTAATCTTATTGGAACTGACAACTGGTAAAGAAGCTAATTATGGTGATGAGCATTCATCTCTTGCAGAGTGGGCGTGGCGCAACCAACAGTTAGGAAGCAACATAGAAGAGCTGCTAGACAAAGAAGTCATGGAATCCAGTTACACAGATGAAATGTGTAAGGTTTTCAAACTAGGAGTCATGTGCACTGCAACACTTCCTTCTGTTAGACCTTCCATGAAAGAGGTTTTACAAGTATTGCTTACTTGTGACGAATCATTTTCTAAGAGAGAGAGTAATATTGGCCACTTTGATGCTGTTCCCCTTCTTAAAAATTCAAAAAGAGAGCACAAGTTGGATATTGATAATGATAGCTAGCTACATAGGTGTCATATGGGTTGGAGCATAGTAGTGTTAGTCAGTAACCAACTGAACTTCCATGGAGATTATTACCAATTCTATAATTGAAGTCAGTGCAACACAGCCACAGGATTGAAGATTTAGAATATCAATACTATAGAATGCATGAAAATGACACAAAATAGAAGTACTTTTTCTTTTTGGTATGTGAGATTAATCCTCAGAAATGGTGATTAGGTACCTGGATTCCAATTAATCCTAACAGAATCTTTCAAGTACTTTGTAACTTGTAAATGCACTGGTAGTCCTCAATACTTTTTTTTTGGGATCAAAATCTCTCCCAACGAAAATTTTGTGTCATATTTGAAGTTTATTTCAAGAGTATATGTGAAAAACCTTGATGATTTAAATATTAGTACTTGATACTCAAACAACTTTCCCACATTTTTCTATAAGAAAGAGTTTGTTCATGTTTGGATTGGGTTTTATTCTTTTATCTTTTGTAGTTACTCATTTTAGTTAAGTGATATTTCTTGACTTACCGACAACTTGAGTGTTACAGGGGATGTGAATTTAGTTGGTAGACTCTTCTTTGCACTAACTAGCTACTTTTGATTTTAAAAATAAATAAAATTTCATGCTAGTTCAAATATCTCAATTAATTAAAATCACTTGAGATATGATCTTCAAAATAATTATTATAAAAATAAACAAATTTAATGTATATGATTTGATGTTAGTATATAAACAAACATTTATACTTTCATTCTAATTATATTTTGTTTTGAAACCAATGTAATTAAATTAAAATATTGTATTTATAATATCAAGCCAATAGAATTGTCAAAATAATATGCTAAAGACAAAAGCATCACAGGAATAGTCAAAAGCAGGGTGCTTACTAGAAGGTTTTGAATAATTTGATGTTCTCATATATAAGGGCTTCTTTCTTTTCATTGACTATTCAAAGGGTGAAGTATTCGTGGTGCTAATGAAAGGCTAAAGAAAGAAAAAAGAATAGCAAGTTGATGTGAAAAGGTTCTAAAATACTTATAATGTGGCCATGCATCGTGGGTCACAAAACTGTGGCTGTCTCTTGGTCTGTGTTCACATTCACACGTGAATCGAGGTCAAAGTTTTGTGTTGATGGATGCAAACTATTCTAAATAATTGATTTAGTTGCCCCTTAATTATAGTAAAAAAGAGGATCAAACGAAGAAGCGTAGGGACTTCAACTAAAAGCCTTCAAACCCGTAGATTCGGAGTAAAGAAAACATCTCCAGGTTGGAAACCATGACGTGAAGGCTAGGAGAGATAATTTTGGTCACATAATAACTACTTTAATATGTTTTAGTTGCCCCATAATTCTATTATTCTTGCTGAATCTTGAATACTTTTGTATATCAATTTGTATTGAAATTCATTTTTAAGGGATTAACCTCTTCCAACATACCATATATGGTTTTTGTTTCACACAGATTTTGAGATAGAATATTTAGCTGCATATTTAACAGAGAATGTTATTTGTTAATCATGTCAGACTATATTGGCAAAAATAACCCTCAAAATTTTAATATGGAACCTTATGATTACTCTAAAATAATACTTAAAATAAAAATTACCTTTACTAGTTTATTTGGCACATAGTGATGCTTTTCCTGCAATATACTAACAAAGGTGTGTCAATCCGTGGTCTCAGTTGTCCCACATAAAATTTTCATTATTTAGAATATGTAAATTGGCATGCCAATTTTGAAAGCAAGCCATGAAGTCAAACTCAGTGTGTGTCTGGTTGTTGCCAATAAGAAAAGTAATTGATTCTCATACATTATCTCTTCATTATTGAATGGCACCATGAGAGATCTAGAAACAATTCATACAACAAGATGAAAAAATTTACCTCATCATGTATCAAAATGCCAATTCTCCCTCTTCTCTCCTTCCTCTTGCTGACCTTTGTAAACTCTCAGTCTCACTCTTTGCTCTATGATGAAGAGCATGCAGTCCTACTGAAGATAAAGCAATACCTGCAAAATCCATCATTCCTCCATCACTGGATCCCATCAAACTCTTCACATTGCACTTGGCCAGAGATCAGATGCACCAATGGCTCAGTCACTTCACTGACTATGTTCAACACCAACATCACTCAAACACTGCCACCTTTCCTATGTGACCTCAAAAACCTCACACATATAGATTTTCAGTTGAATTTCCTTCCTGGGGAGTTCCCAACATCTCTCTACAACTGCTCCAAGCTTGAGTACCTTGACCTCTCACAGAACATCTTTGTTGGTAAGATTCCTGATGACATTGACCGCTTGGCTAGCCTGCGTTTTCTTAGCCTTGGTGGAAACAACTTCTCTGGTGATATTCCAGCCAGCATTGGAAGGTTGAAGGAGCTAAGAAGCCTTCAACTTCATCAGTGTCTTTTTAATGGTACTTTCCCTGATGAAATTGGCAATTTGTCCAACCTGGAGTTGTTGCATGTGTTCTCAAACCACATGTTCCCTCCCACAAAGTTGCCATCAAGCTTGACCCAGTTGAACAAATTGAAGGTCTTTTATATGTATGAATCCAACTTGGTAGGGGAAATCCCCGAAACCATTGGACACATGGTGGCATTGGAGGAAATGGATTTATCAAAAAATGGTTTAAGTGGACAAATTCCCAGTGGTTTGTTCATGATGAAAAATCTGAGCATACTATATCTTTACAAGAACAGTCTTTCTGGGGATATACCTGGAGTGGTTGAAGCATTCAACTTGACAGAACTTGATCTTTCAGAAAATAATCTTAGTGGGAAAATACCAGATGATTTGGGAAAGCTCAGCAAGTTAACATACTTGAGTTTGTATATGAACCAATTATCAGGGAAGGTACCAGAAAGCATTGGTCGTCTGCCAGCTCTGACCGATTTTGTTGTTTTTCTAAACAATTTATCAGGTACTCTTCCTCCAGATTTCGGTCGGATCTCAAAGCTTGAAACGTTTCAGGTTGCATCTAATAGTTTCACAGGAAGGCTGCCAGAGAACTTGTGCTACTATGGAAGTTTAGTTGGTTTAACTGCTTATGACAATAACCTAAGTGGGGAGTTGCCAGAATCTTTAGGAAGTTGCAGTAGCCTGCAATATCTGAGGGTTGAAAACAATGAGCTTTCTGGCAACATTCCTAGTGGTCTATGGACATCTTTGAGTTTGTCAACATTTATGATAAATGAAAACAAGTTCACTGGTCAGCTTCCTGAAAGATTGCCTTGGAATCTTTCAGTCCTGGCCTTAAGTTACAATCAGTTTTCGGGTAGAATTCCACATGAAGTGTCTTCCTGGAAGAATATTGTGGTTTTCAATGCCAGTAACAACCTCTTCAATGGTAGTATTCCACTGGAGCTAACATCTCTTCCTCACCTAACAACTCTTCTGCTTGATCATAACCAGCTCACAGGACCACTTCCATCAGATATAATATCATGGAAGTCCCTAATAACTCTAGATTTGAGCCACAATCAACTCTCTGGAGAAATCCCACTTGCAATTACTCTGTTGTCTGCCCTTAATATTTTGGATTTGTCGCAAAACAGAATATCTGGCCAAATTCCACTTGAACTAGCTCTTAGGAGACTCACAAATCTCAATCTGTCCTCCAATAATTTGGCAGGAAGGATTCCAAGTGAATTTGAAAATCTTGTGTACGCCAGCAGCTTTTTGAACAATCCCGGTCTCTGTGCTGAAACTGCAGTACTAAACCTTATCTTGTGCAATTCTAGGTCTCAAAAGGCAAGAATTGATAGAAGATCTGCATCTCATGCTATAATCATAAGCCTGGTGGTAGCAGCCTCCTTACTGGCTTTGTTGTCATCATTTTTGATGATCAGAGTTTACAGAAAAAGAAAGCAAGAACTGAAAAGGTCATGGAAGCTCACTTCCTTTCAAAGGCTTAGTTTCACAAAAGCAAACATTGTGTCCTCAATGTCAGAACACAATATCATTGGCAGTGGTGGGTATGGTGCAGTATATCGTGTCGGTGTTGATGATTCACACTATGTTGCAGTGAAAAAGATATGGAGTAGCAGAAAGTTAGAGGAGAAGCTTGTAAGTTCATTTCTTGCAGAAGTTGAAATACTGAGCAATATTCGTCATAACAACATTGTGAAGTTGCTATGCTGCATCTCCAATGAGGATTCTCTACTACTTGTCTATGAGTATCTTGAAAACCATAGCCTTGATAGGTGGCTGCACAACAAAAGTAAGCAAGCAACTGTGCCAGTCCTTGATTGGCCAAAGAGATTGCATATAGCCATTGGAGCAGCACAAGGTTTGTGCTACATGCATCATGACTGCTTACCACCTGTTGTTCATCGCGATGTGAAAACAAGTAACATTCTGTTGGATTCTCGATTCAATGCAAAAGTTGCTGATTTTGGTCTGGCCAAGATGTTGATGAAGCCAGAAGAACTTGCTACCATGTCAGCTGTGGCTGGAACATTTGGCTATATTGCTCCAGGTAAAAACAAGTTACAATGTATTACTATTGCTTCAGTTAAATTTTCTATTTCATTTTTCTGTCATAAGCCTAGTCTAAATTTTTGTTTTGTATATGAACTGCAGAATATGCTCAAACAACAAGAGTCAATGAGAAGATAGATGTCTATAGCTTTGGAGTTGTCCTATTGGAACTGACAACTGGAAAAGAAGCCAATCATGGAGATGAATACTCATCTCTCGCCGAATGGGCGTGGCGCCACATTCAGGTAGGAACAGATGTAGAAGATATTTTGGACAAAGAAATTAAGGAAGCTTGCTACATGGATGAAATCTGCAACATCTTCAAACTTGGGGTCATGTGCACTGCAACACTGCCAGCTAGTAGACCTTCCATGAAGGAAGTACTGAAAATATTGCTCACCTGCAGCAATCCACTCACCAATGGAGAGAAGAATTTTGGTTTCTATGATTCTGTTCCACTTATTAAGAACTCAAAATGGGAAAAGCAGGTGGAATATTACACTGATGATGATTAAATATTGATGAAGCTAGGTAGTTTTCATCCCAGTTTGAGAATCCTATAACACAGAAGGGTGACAATTTAACAAAAGGGCTAGTCTTAAAGTCAGAATAGGAAACAATGGAACTCATGGTATAACCATAGTATAATCAAATAGAGTAGAACAAAAAATGGATTCAGATGAGCTCAAGTTATGAGTAGGGGATGGATTACTTGTAATTGAATTACTTTGCTAAGTGCAAATGGCCATTAAGCTCAGTTGTATGGAAGAGAAAAATGCCTTTTTATTTAATCTTGGTTTTACAAAGCAAAATATTCTCATCATTACGTGTGATAGACATAGATACTATTTTATTATACTTTATTTTGTTAGAAAAAAATTTAATATCCAATTTTATAAAATAAATTCATAAAGATAAGATTTTTATCTTATTTATACATCATATATTCGTAATTGATGTAAAATTTCTAACTTTTCAACATATGCATCATTCTAACATAGACTAAGTTGACAAGTAGAAAAAAAAAAGCATTTAATTTAAAGAAGAAGAAGAAAAAAAACCAAAACAAAACCCAATAAAAGTAAAATTTTATGTCATGAGAAGATAACAAAGACTCAAAAAAAATTAGTAGTTATATATAAAAGCTAACCTAACTTTAAAATAAAAAAACACACGGTTTCTCTCTCATCTCTCTCATCTCTCTCATCTCTCTCGTGCGCCAAGCCTCACCACGCAGCCCTGAAGAAGAAGACCCGCCGTCTTCACCGCAAAGAAGACGCAGCGACGTTGCCGGTGCAGACCCAGTTGCCGGGGCGAACACGCAGTAGCGCCGCCGCGTTCGTTCAACGCAACCGCCGCGAAGAAGACCCAGCTGCGTCTCTGCCTTGAACGACTAGTCGCCGCCGCGATCGACGAAGCCCTCCCCTCCTATTAGTTGTGTTCAGGTTGATAGATTTTTTTTATTTCTTAACTACGATCGATCGTTCTTTCATATTTAGGGCGAAATTTGTAAATCAATTGATACTTTCTCATTTTCTTCATTAGACATTACTCTCTTTTTCTCGCTTTCCGTTTCTTCTTTTTGGTTTTCGGTGTTCATGAGTGGTGGTTTGCTTATTTATTCTTCTTATTCGCGAAAGAGGGGGGAAATTTGTTCAACCGTTTAACGTTGTGGGCATAACATTATACAAGCTTCTCCATTTTCCTTTAGATTTCCCTCTCAGCATTGGAGAAAATTTTTAATGGGCTGTATCAGTATAGGTCACGTAGTTGAGATTAGGGTTTTAAATTGCAGTCACGATTTCATCGCGACCCTTGATATTGCGGGATTTTGCGGACAAATGAGAATGATGCAGCCACAATTGCGGTTGCTTTGTGGTTGCAGACACCTGAAAAACCCTTATGTTGCGTCTGAATCGCACTTAGGGACTGTTTTTTAAAACCTTGGCTGTGCTGAAAGAGCATTTGCTTCGGTGATACTGTTTGTTGTCTTAGTTTTCTGCTAGTTTGCAGTTTAAGTCATCAAGGTCAATTCAGCTTCTTACATTCGGAGCTTCCATATGCATGCAGTGTGGATGGTAGTGCTATTTGTTGGGTTTAGGGAAATCCTGTAAATGTTGTATTAGGGAGAACAACGTTGCTGTGACAAAGTTATAAGTTGGATCAATGACTATATTTTCTAACGATTTATTTAAGCGAGAGAGAGGTTCTCAACTAGGCCCTGAGTATCATGATGGGGAGAATTTAAGTTAGAAACTAATCTACAACTTGGTTTGTTTAAAACTAAATTCATAGGCTAGTATAATGTGGCTATTAGAAGTAGTCATAACTCAGCATTTTTTATTAGTTAGACAAAGAAGTCAAATGCCAAGGAATTAACCGGCTTAACCGGCTGTTTGCCAGCATTCCTATTAGGATGTTCCTTCATATTCAAAATAATTATTATGACGAAGCTCCTCAGGTTGCTTATCATTCTTCTATTCTTTAGTTTAGTTTTGGGATTGTGCTCCAATACATTTATTGCAAAAAGATTGAATGGTAAGATTTAATTTGAAGGAACAGAGTTATGCATGTTCTTTGATTGTTACCATGTCCTTTAGGTTATATTATTCTTTATCTGGTTTTGTGATTCTTTCACCAATCAAGAATACATTAAATTTCTTGGTATGACTTTTTTTATAAATGTCTCTTAAAATGGCCGATGATTTAATTTGATTGATGTTTGCAGCATTGTTTATACTTACAAGGATATTTAATGTTGATTCATCTTACTTTTTGGTTATTCTGTATCGTTAATGAACCTGTTGAATATATGTTTTGCTGGTCAGTGTGGTAACATTGTTCGTCCGAAGTTTCCAGCCTAGTTTATACTTGCACGGCTATTTAATGTTGATTTATTAGTTCATGGTTAATTTATATCATTGATGAACCTGTTAAATACTTAACTGCAAGGATATGTGATAGGCCTGTAACAAATGTGTATAGAAGAGCCAAGTTAGGCCCAGTCGCTGTAGCATGGGGGTGTATTTCTGTTATGGGAGAGAGAGGAGAGCAAATATTTATATTAGATGTCATAAACATTATAGACAAGAATATACACTTATCCTACTTAACATAATTACGTATTTCTAAGTTCCAACGATAAGTTTATTACGATTGCTTGTGTCCCACTGCCAATTTCTAAATAAATATCATTTGTTTGTATTCTCAGTCTCTCCACTCTTGCTCCATATCTATCCTAGTTAGTTACACGTTATTCATTATCTTTATTTTGTTCTTTAGAGGGTACAAGATAATGAGTGGTGTACAACTGCAAAGTGCTTCCCCTGCCTTGGCCATACAAGGGTCACAGAAAAATGAAAGTTCAGTGAGTGCAGCAACTGGTGCAGAGACAAAACCAAAGAAGAAAATCTGCTGTGCTTGCCCAGACACTAAAAGGTTGCGAGATGAGTGCATAGTAGAGCACGGTGAAGCAGCTTGTGCTAAATGGATTGAGGCTCATCGACTGTGCCTCCGTGCTGAGGGCTTCAATGTTTGAGGTCGATAATGAGGAATAGGAGAAAAAGATATTTGTAGATGACCTCATTTGATTTTATAAAATTAATACTGATTTTGGCTTACAATTTTCAGGATGTCTGTTGAAATTTTGAATAAAAAGCAGGGAAATTGATTGCTACATGCAATTCATAGTTTATTACCTTCTAGCTTTTTGAACCAGCAGGTTCTACATGTTAGTTTTTTTAAGACTGAAATATTTAAATGAAATTGCAAATTGTTATATGGTCACTTCCATGCTAGTGTTTTAGTTTTTCGCAGTAGAGTGTAGCGTTTATTTACTTTTTCCATGCTGGTAATCAATAAATCCCCTTGTCTGTTTTTTCTTCCACTTTTCCTTGTTTATCCTTCTTATAGAGGGATCGACTAGAAGGTATAACTTATTTAGATATCTAAAGGTGGGTGCAGGAATTGGAATTGTTTCTCGTTTATCTCCCTCCTTTTGTGGTTATTTTGTGTATAGAGTAAATAACAAGGTTTAAAATGCTTTTTGTTTAGAACCTTGAACCAAATATTTTGCTGGATCAATATAGCATTTCATTCCGATGCAAACATGTATGTCTTTGCACATAGCTTGTTACAAGTGTGTTGGATGAGCCATAGGTTGAATATCATTTTAATTCTGTGCTTTAGCTACTGATTCAATTGGTCTTTGTTAAGGCGGTTCAAATCATCTACAAGGTATATAGACAAGTTATATCCGACCATTTGATACAAATCATCTACAGGAACGAGTTATTCGAATTGGGCCATACCCTTTTTTTATACGTACCTCATGCATTCCATCTTTCCCCCAACAAAATTGGACCAAGTATTCCATCGTCTCCACGCACACCAATATCTTTTACAACACCTTTATTTTATAATTTTTTAGTGACTAAAAATGAATAAACAAACATCTTGTTTTGAAAAATACAGTAGAAAGATACACTTTACTTGTAGTCAAATTATTTTTTATTTGTAAATAGAACAATTTGTTTTGAAAATAAAGTAGAAAATTTAATATATACTTGTTTTGAAAAGTATAGTAGAAAATTTGTGTTCAAATGTGCTCTTTTTCTTACTACATTATCTAATTTATTTTTCATTTGCAAATAGAACAATGCTTAAACTAAAGTCATGCTAAATTTTAAAAAATAAACTAAAACAGGTGTACCCATATAAGAATATTTTTGAGTTTTTTTTCTAAAATACAAGAGAGTAAGAAAAAATGCAACTCAAGATAATTTAGACTAAATGTTTTAAAATTCTAATCTAAAATTTCATCCCTGGAAGAACAATGTCTGAATCACCATCTACTTCACACAGCGTCAGCTCAGGAGTATTCATTTTTCTTGAGATTCACTGTATTTTTATACTTTTGTTTCAAAGCGAAAAGTGATCCGTTATAAATTATAATCTACAAACAAAAATCAGTAAACGTTACTTGATTAGAAAATTAGTTTTCCTAACAACATGATGATTAAGCATTCCATTTTGCAGTTGACTTTCAAATGGCAAGGCATAAACAGGGAAGTGAATGCATGTACCAGAATAAGTTCAAACCGAAACGTCCTTGGACAAATGAAAATAAGATATATATTGTATTAGAATTTAGTTGTCAAACTTATTAACATGGCAATACATTATTTCATGACCGGTATTTTTTTAACCAAAACTAAATTCACTTTTGTCTCTACCATCTTGAGAAAGATCATAGGCATGTAAGTTACAAAACGCTTACAGACAAACTTCGAAAGGAATTAATTAAGTATAAACTTGTGGATGTAAAATATGCTAACTTTGATAATCTTTTTTTGAGTTATTTTTGTTAAAACAGAAAGGGAGTTCTGGAAGTGGTCACCACTCGTCATATAATCAGCTTTGCTGAGTTCAGATATGATAACCAAAAAGCCAACTCTACTCTTCATTGATAACTCAGAAAAGCTTTGAATTCAATAAATTAATCTGGTTTATTTTTGTTGAAAACAGGTTACATTGGGAAAACATGAAAACTCAAAAAGTTTACATCTCTCCTATTATTCCCTAGTGTGGGAGAGACAAACACTAAATGAAATAATGCTTAAGCCAAGAAGCAGCAAGAACACACAGAGCCCTACAAATACCTCCCCGCAACAATGGACTTGGTCCTCCCTTCTGTTGAAAGCTCTCTAGGACTAGTAACTAAGGCTTTTTTGCTTCAATCTGTTGATCTATTAGGTGTAGAGAAAAAAATGAAACTAGTGTTACACTGGTTACCTTGGCACTAAACCACATCTTCAGGACTCTTGCACTCCTAAATACTGGGAGTTAGAAGCTGCCAAGAGGGCTGCTCCAATTCCAGAGCCATCATTAGAATGCTCAAGGCCAATTGTATCTGCTGCCTCATCTCCCAACAACTCCTTTAGTGTACTCTCCAAGGAACTTCTGAATATAGTATAGTGTTCAAACAATCCTCCATCCAGTGCTATTACTGATTTCTGTTTCTCCCCGGCCTTTACTGTGTCTCTTCCTATTTTCTTGAGGATGCCAAAGATACCAGCAGCAGAAAGCCGGGCTCCCCGAGTAGCAACAATATGACAGAGTTCAACAACAAGCTTCCTCATTTCCAGGGATGTGTCATTGATCTGACAGGAAGGAAAGCAGTTAGAAAACCTAATCACTTTCTTTTGGAAAGGAGCTATTAACCGACCTACATTTGTTAAGTGTCCTTAACATAACGTGGATCAATTTGTTTGTGATGAAAGACCACAATGCAAAACCTTCTATATCTAACTAAAGCAAAACAGTTAACCATGGTATAAAATATGAGGACAAACAAGCATATTCATATTCAACATGGTCAGTAAAGCACCCATACCTCTAATATTTCCTTTCAGATCTGAAGATGTATCATGATGCATTCCAGACATGTCAGGTGTCCTGTTACATCCCATAGAAAGAAAGACACGAAAAAACTCAGAAAGCTCTAATACAAATAAATAAATGGTCAAAAAAGTTAGAATGAAAATACTTCCATACAAATGAAGATGTGTACAACTCAAGTTTGGAAACACAAGTGATACGGTTTGAAAACGATTCATCATATAATGCAACATTCTTGCGCTGATTACAAGTTTAAAAATGGAAGAAAATAATGATGAGCAAATGTGCTTGGTGAGAAATGAGATAGAAGTGGAAAAAGGTGGATTCATCATTCTTTTAAATTAAATATATAATTCATGATACTAAGATGGAACATGTGAAGAAATCTGAACAGAGCATGCATTTTAGCTTGCTCAAATTCAGTGGCGGAGCCAGAATTTTTTTTTTTAAGGACAAACATATTATTATTTTTTTCTAGGAGAGCATAAACTATTTTCTTTATAAAATTTAAATAAATTTAAAAATTTTGAGGGTAGCCATGACATCCCTATCCACCCTCTCCCTCCACCCCTGCTCAAATTAATAATTCAACCAATCAATATCCAGAGAAAGTTTCTAAATCATTGTTGGCAAGGTAGAGATACAAGAAATTTCTAAAATAAGGCCAAATGGCAAATTAGCAAGTATAATTCAAGAAATTAGTGAATGTTTGAATGGAAAAATTTTCATACCTAATTATGAAAGGAATTTTCAATTTTGGAGGAACGGTATCTCCAAAGAAGTCAGCTTCTTCGGCCATCTTCAACAAAACTCTCCTCACAATGTCACCCAAATACATACCAGAAACCATCTTCTCAAAAATCTGCAAACAAGAGTGGAAAGAGTATTATAAATGCACGTTAGTCGTTTAAACCAATGATAGATAGATAATCATTACCTGTTCTCCAGGGTTTAAGCTCTCTGAATCTAGATCTTTATCATATTCTGTTAGAGGAAGATGGGAGGAACAGAAATTACCCCACTCCATGTTTATAACCTATAGAATCAATAAATAATCAGCAACCTTTTTGACACAGTTAACCATTACCTGCCTCATTGAATCACGGTAAACACAGTTCTATCACACAAGAAAATAAGTGTCATATGACATATTTACCATCTGTCCTGATTTTGGTAGTAGACCTTGCCATTTTGGAATTGCATGTACAGACTCTACATAGGCTGCATTTGTCCCAGTACCAAGAATAATTCCTGCAATGACATCCTGATTGCTGAATCTTGCTCTAGCTACTGTTCCAACTGTGTCATTAACCTACATAACATCTCTATGTTACGTTTTGTCTCCAGTTTAATACAATAAGTAACCAGGAAGTTTTGTCTCCAACTGTGTTATTAATCTAAATTTTCTGCCATATGGAAAATGAAAAATATTCTCCAAAGCCAGACTTAAGAGGAAAAAGCAAACAAGTTATTAAGAAAGGGAAGTGAGACTCACTAGAGCTGCGACTCGCATATCCAGACCAATTTTTTCGAAGGATTTGGTTAGTTCACCCACCACATCTTCTCCAACCTACAAACAACCCAAACAGAACCCATAAAAGAGTAACTGTCAGAACCCTGCTCAATTAAAGAGTAGCTGAGAGATGAAGAGAAAACTAGTAGGGATTCTCCGTTTGAAAAGAGTTCCTACAAGACATTTGGGAACTATAAAAGGCCAGCATGGTAGTTTCAAACTCAAAAAACTATAACGCAAAAGCAGTATTGTATATGCTTACAGAGAAGAATACTCATGCATTTATCTGGATTATGCACCATAGTAATGCTCAAAACAAATGAGATGACAATAAGAAAGAATGGCAAGGAAAGGCAGCTAGAATTGAATATAACAAAATGAAGTTAACAAGAATTACCACATCCTCAATATTGAAACCCTTGGTCCACTTTATTAGAGTCCCAGATGAAATTGATGTTTGCCTCACTGGAAACGAGAAGGTAAAACCCAGTTCCCTTTGTTTGCCAGGCGCAGGGTGAAACTCTTCAGGTTCAGAACTAACGAACTTTGCAAGTTTATCTGCTATAAAATCAAATAATTCCTGCAATCTCATAATTAATATATTAGAGAGAGTAGTTAGGCTCATTACTCTGATAGATTTTCTCCAAACAGACTTACATGTGAAGAACCAGTCATCAAATGAGGAGGAATGGAAACTTCTTCAGACTCTAGGTTGACAACACCTTTCTCCTTCCCACCTAATTGCACACGAAGTGTTCTGAAGTTTGTGCCACCAAGGTCTAACGCATAAAAGAGTCCTTTCTCATCCCTGTAAAAAATGCAACAAAGTAAAGAATGAATCAAAAGGGAAGAAAACCTTCACACGTTACAAATTCATGACAAAAATATTTAGCCATTTCTTTTTCATCCATAAAAGAACAGAAAAAACTCAGTCATTCAAACCCCCTCTTTCACCATCTTTTCTTTAGATTGCCTAAAACACATCACAAACAATCCAAAACCTTACGACTAAACTGTCATCATCTAGTGGGACAGAACCATTAACAACTGGATGCATTTATCACCACAAGTGATCAACAAAGAATTGTCAGAAAGCACAGAAAAATAAAATAAAAGTCACACATAGCCATCCAGTCAGAAATAAGGACCAACGTCTAAATCATCATTTATTAATGCCATGTTTAGATAAACGTTAATAAAATAAATTGAATTGAACTCTTTCCATAAATTAAATTAGCATATATTCAAGGTAATTTGTAGATCTTGTTTAGATAACTATCCCTGTAAACTCTTAAAGAAGAAGAAAATAAGAAGCAAACAAGGAATAAAATTCTCCTATAATGTAAAAACCTTATCTCATTTTTCATTCTTATTTTCTTCTCCTATATATTTAGGGAGAACAACAAAAGCTCTCTAATTTAGCCTGTCTGAAAGATACTTTTAACTTAAAAAGGAAACCTAATTTATTTTCCCTTATTATTTTCTTCTCCTACATACAAAGAGTTTATCCAAACAAGTCCTTACTTCACAAAGATAATTTGAAAAACCAAGCAAAATCTGACTAAGCCATCACCATCATGTACAACAAAAAAACATGAAAACCAGACATGCAAGAAGAGAGAAATCAAAGCAGAAAAAGGCAAATCGTAACAAAAGGGGTGGTTGAATTGAAGAGAACAAACCCAGAAGGAAGATTATCAACAAAGGTGATCAACATCTTGAGCTTGCTGCCACCTTCAGAAGCAAGACCCGCGTGCATCTCCACGTCCATGGCATCAGCAACCTGTCTCAGCTTCGCAATTGGGGTCCTACAATGCTCCTCGAACTCCCTCACCATGGCCTCCGCGCGACCCCACTTTCCGGAGCTCCTCATGCGGTGGCGCACCACCAGCGCCGCCGCCGCACAAGCTGCGGCGGCGCAAACGACCGCCGCTCCCACCGCCAACTTGCCCATGATTTGAAATCAGTTGGTGTCACGTGGGCGGAACTGAATCTAATCGGAGACAAGACAACCTCTTTTTTGCTTTTTGGAAACTCCCGAGATTCTTTCTCACTCGTGCGCTATGGTCGATGTCAAAACAATCCTACATTCATACATCATGCCCCTTATTATTCTTCATTTCAATCAATCCATCAATGAATGGTCCCAGAAAAATAAGGATTACCTAATCAACATAATAATTCACACATAAATAATTCTATTAACAAAATTAAATTTTTTTATTATATCTTCTTTCTTCATATCACTCTAATTAGAACCATTATACCAAAGAAAACAAGTTGCGAGCTACTTTATTAGAATAATTAATTATTATGAGAGGAAATTTTATTAAAGTTAATCAATTTATTATTATTTTTCATAACTAGTTTTTGTTAGTTAATTTTGTTAAAAGAATTACATAATTGATATTGTTCATTAGAAGAAAATCAGTTTTTATGTAAGAAATTACTATAATAATCAAAGTAGCGCATGGAAAATGAAAAGTACGATGTTTGTATTATTACTATTAATATCCAAATACTAAAACTATCACCTATCAAATTATCCACATAAACATTTTAATTCTTTTTAATTAATTCCGATATTTAATATCCACACTTCAATATTTACCTACCACATTCTAAAACACCTCAAAAAATAATATATGCCAACTTATCATAATTATTATATTAATATAAAATAATTAAAATTTTTTAATTATATTTAAATAAATAAAATTATAATAAAAACTAAAATTTGTCTTTCTAACCAAAAAAATTTTCACTCTTCTTCGGTGGAAATATTTTCCACGCTTCCTCTCAAAACATAAAATAAAAAATAGAAAATTTTTTATAATTATTTATACATCTAAGTAAAATTAACTATCAAATACAATTAATATTATCTTTCAAAATATTAATAATCTTATCTTTTAAAATATTAATAAATTATTTCAAAAATATTAATATCTTTATATTATCTTTTAAAATATTATCAACTTTTTATTATATATTTTTATTAATTTATATTATCTTTTTCTAACCATTTAATCTTATCTTTTTCTTTAATATTTTATTTTATTTTTTAAATCTAATTAAATAATTTATTTAATTAAATAATTATATATATATATATATATTAAATAGAACGTTACAATTATACTTTAAAATGATTAAAATGAATTAATTTTAAAGTTACTCCAATTATTCATAAGATAAGTTAAATAATAGTTTTATTTATGCATTCAAGAATTTGTGTTTAATATTATTTGTTAAGTACATGTTAGAAAATACCCGCTAATTATTTTATATTTATAGGTATTTATGATTTTTAAAAAAAAATTAAATTAAAAATATAATTGTTTAATATTTTTGTAAAATATAAATCATAATATTTTTTTTATTTTAAAGTATAATTAAAACATATTTGTATCAAAACTTAAAATCAAATTCAAAGAAGTTGGATAATAAAGTAAAATTTTAAATAAAATTAATCTTTTTAGAAATAGATTTAATTTCATATGTCTAAATAAATAAAAAATTAAAATCAACTTTAAATAATTCTTTGATTATTAATATATTTGTTCACTACCAAATTTTTTTACTTGATTTTAAAAAACTGATCTAAATAAAAATCATTAACAATCAATACTAAATATCTAGATGAATATAATATTTCATAAATATCTATTTTATATCATTGTAAATTTAAAGGTATAAGGTTATTTTAGAAAAGGATTTTTTTTTACAACTTTAATTTCATCTATTTTGTGCAATTTGTTCTTCCATATATATATATATATATATATATATTTTATTTTTTTTTTCACAAAAGGATTTATCAGCCATGGATGCATGAACTTGGATTTTGCAAATATTTGACCAGCAATTAATGGAGATGTCAAGTTGGATTTTCTTTAATGTCAAAACAAATTGTTTAGAAAGGAAAAAGAGTGGATGCTTTTGACCCTTCTAGTTCAGTGTGCCCCCAAACTTCAATCATTCTTTCTAATAAAATGAAACTTTTTATTTTAAAATGAATAAAAATCAATATTCAATTTTTAATAAACTTAAAAAATTAAGCATTAACATGATACAATTAATAATTAATTATGTAGTCAATATTCAATTCAAAGTAAGTTTATATATAAAAAAATGTGTTAGAAGAAATCAAATTTGTCTCTTAAATTTAGTTTAAAAGGGATAAAAATAATAACCTTACATTTTTTTGTGAACTTTTAAAACATAAACTAAAACATGTGGGTCACGTTTTCTGAATTTTTTTTGTTTTTTTGTTTTCAACTGCTACATTTTAAATTAGCACGTGTTTGGTTCCTTAGTGAACGGGATTCTAATAAATCAAATAATTGTTTTAATTAATCACAAAAAAACAAAACAAAAAAGTTAGTCAATAATTGGAAGAGTTTTGGGACGTGATGAAAAAAATAATAATACTTTATAAGAAAATTAAAATTTAAAATAAAAAATTAATAATAAAAAATAAAAAAGATAATAGAGTTGACAGTGACATGAGTGGGCAAGTGGATGTTTGGTATAAATTTTTAAATTCTTTTTTTTTATCTTTATTTATCGAATTATTAAATTGTTTTCTCCCACCAAATTATTTTTTAAAGTTAATTTCTTCAAAATGAGAAGTCACATTCAAAAATCTCTGCCTGGCCAATAGAATCATCAAATTAAAAAAATAATTATTGCCTCAATAAAATTATATAAAAAAAAAAAAACTCTTCTTAAAGTTTCAAAATTTTCAATTGTTGTCCAAAATTGACCAATTACAATTGAATCCATAGATTACTTACATGTTTTTTTCTTATAATTTTGATTATGAATCTCTTTGTCCTCATAAACTTTTCTAATCGAGAAATAATAAGAAAAATATTTTTTTTATAAATTAAAATCAATTTATACATAATTTAATTAATAAAAAAACCTTTTCATATAAATTTTCTATTTTTTATTTTAATTTGTGTATAGGTTAATTTTAAATTATAAAAAAAGAATATTTTTTTTCTTATATATATGAATTGAGTGTTTTAAGTAACACAAATGAACCTTTTTAATTGGGCCTGTATTTATGATATTTAGAAAACTGAATTGGAACAATTGAAACTATATAAAGTAAAATAATAAATTTGTAATATTTCATTAATTCATTGACATAATTAAAATCTGCAAGAATTAAATGCTCAATAAATTGCTTATATAATTTATATCTATATTTTATTGTGCAGATTGGAAAAGTCAAAAAATCCTATGATTGAAAGTGTAGATGGGCCATCTCATGCTTCATCTTTACCATATAAAATCACACAAAGTGGGCCTTGAAGGTATTAAGAGTTGGGCCTAAACCATTAACAGACTAGGCCCAGTGAGGCTGTGATTTGATGTGCAACCGAATCATATGATTTCAGGTATTCAGGGTCCACTTCAATTCAGTGCTTTGTGCTCTTTTTTTTTTTTTTCGGTATGATTTTAATTATTAAAGTTACCCTCCCATAATATATATTTAAAATATAAAAAAATATCATCATAAATATAATATTATTTTATACAAAAAATTGTGTATTAAAATAAAAAATATCATTAATATACAATTAAAAATATATTTCATATGGTAAGTGATAATTTTTTTTTTCTTGCTTCTTTTCTTCCATAAGTGCCTATGGGAAAATTGATCTAAAACAGACCCAAAATTAAAAAATAAAAATAAAAAGAAGATATTTTTGTTAAATTTGTGTAAGAAAATTGCAAGAATACTAATAAAAAAGAAGATTTTTTTTCAGAGGTAAAAACTTAAAACCAGTGTTGATATGTAATTATTTTTTTAGGAGAAATATGTCTTGATAAGGTACATTTACAGTGTATTGGGCTTTGGGTTTTGTTAGTAAAAAGCCCAAAGCCCACGTGAATCCATAGATTTTAGGGTCCGCGACCCACATGATTGGAATACTTAAGCATTGGTATAAATAATTGGGCTCATAGATTGAGAAATCTTAAATGGATTGTCAGAAAAATAAAAATAAAAAAACGAACGAAATTATATTGGACCCACTAAGCTTGAAGTTATTTTTCGCCAGTTTTCCTGAAATGTTTTATTAATAATAATAATAATGGGTTAAATATACTTTTAATTGATTTTTTTTTTAAATTTGCTAAATTTTTAGATTCATCAATTCAATTTTTTTAATTTTTAAAAATATGTAAATTTAGTCTATTAATTAACTTTATAACAATAATTAAATATTATATTTAAGTATAGATAATAATTAGAATCATTATCATAAAATAAAAAATCATCATTAAAATTAAAGTAATATTTTTAAAAAATAAAATATTAATTTATTAATCTAAAAATACAAAAAAATAAAAAATAAATAAAATACAAAAAAAATAAAAAAATAAACGTGACTAAATGCATTAATGAATATGTGTGTAATATAATACAAAATTATTTTAACTTTGAATTATCTTGAATATGCAACTTGGTTAAATGCTCAAAGAATAAAAATTATCATCATAATAATGTTATACAATAATCTATGCATGACTATGGTCCATTTCCACCCAACAATCACCTTTAGATAGATTAATTAGTAAAATAAAATAAAATAAAATAAAAAGGAGAAAAAGAGAATGATGTGTCACCTACTTGTTAACACTTAGATATCAATAATTACACTTACACTAATTACATTCTCTCTTTTTTTTTGGGAAGGAAAGTAATTACATTCTTTTATTCTCTTTGTTTAGTGAAAGTTAGATATCAACATTTTTTTATATATTAATTAACACTTTGCCCTATCTCTATTCTTTTATGTTCAGTGATCTCATTACACTCATAACTCATATTACTTCTTTAATTTATTTTTAAATAAGCTTTTTTTTTTTAGAATAATAAATATAATATTTTCAAGTATATTTTTTATGTGAATTATTAAAACAAAATTATATAAATTGTTTAGTAATGATATCATATATTATTAAAGATCTAAATTTATATTTTGAATATATGAAACAATTCATTACTGATATTTAATAAGAAAAAGTAGTAATAAGGGAAACCATATATGTTGAAGATATTTTATTTAAATATCCATAAGAGGATATGGCAATCATTCTCTCTCACCCCACCCTTGATATCACCTTTTCTTGCTACACTGAAACTGATTAGACAGAAACCAAATACTAATCAATGAGTAACTTGGATTCTATGGAAAGAAAATTAAGAGGGAAGATGATGATGATGATGATACTTATGCTAGCAAGATGGTAGCATTGTTGGTTGCAGAATGCGGGCCACACTTCTCCTTAATGATAGTTGGTGACTGGAGATAAAACAACTTGGTGAGAGCAACAGGTTAATGAAGCATAAACCACACACTATCCATCTTGAAACAATTAGTGTGTGTGTTTGTGTGCAAGAAGAGCAGGAACAAAAGCATCTAGCCCCTCAACTCACTGTGCAACTGTCACTTCTCTTTCAATCTTTGTTACTCAGAACTCTAATAATTAGATAAAAAGATATCTCCAAGTTGTTTTTGTGAAACTAGATTCTTAAGCAACCAAACTTTGACCTCAATTATTCTTTGACAGCTTGCCTGATGCTACTAGTTTGAAAACTTTCTCTATCTTGATATGTAATCCTACATTTTAAATATATATATAAAAGTCGTTTGGTAGTAGCAAGATTCAAGGATATGCATGAAAGTGTTTAGTTTCAATTTCTTTGCTTGTTAGTATTGTGCAAATGAATAGGATTTGAAGAATAGACAACAAATACTCAGTTCCCCGGCATCAAAGGAATTTTGTTCAAGATAACTTTTTTCTTTCCCCCTAAGGAGGTTTTGAATCACAAGCAAGATCACAAGCACGCGAGAATCACTCATAAAATGAAGGCCCTTGTTGACTAATGTATGTGTTTCTTATTTTGGTGGATCTGATTCTGAACTTTTGATGGTCTCATGGAATTCAACCAGAATGATCTTGTAATGATTCATTCCATATGAGTTAATTATAAACCTTTTCATATTGCAGGCCATGTGTCTAGAAAAAATGAATAAAAATGAAAATAATGACCCCCCAAAATCCAACCATATCCAAATATAATCATTCCACGTTGTATTTTGGTTGAATTTCTGCCTGCCTATATTGAAAATGTTGCTTGATTCCTACACGAGTATATCTAGTTTGTCAACACATGATCATCTTTGTAATGCTCCACTGTTATAATGGTTGATGCTGACTTCAAGCTTTTTAATATTCGACCAATACGAAGAGTGTAAGACCTCTAAAACTTTAATCTAGAAAGAGGGTCTTGTGAGCTTTGAAGGGTTAGGAATTTGTTTCATGCTTCATACCATGGACTACTTTATCGCAGAAAAGCATTCATTTTCAGTTTTCAGGACCACTAATTAGTATGTGGGGTAGATAGCAATCTCTATCTACTACGTTTATGGAATCCGCGCTTTATGTTTACCTCTGCAAAAGAAGCAGGATATTTGGATCTAACACAGCACTAAAATCCCATTTAAGCAAAAGCTACCCCACATGGTAGCAATCAGCAATTGCCACAGGAAATGCACAGTTACGTTTTCTGTCTTTTCTTTAGGAGTAGGGTATATACACTATATGTTCGGGTAAGAAGCTGAACTAGCCACTATTATCTTATCAATATGGTGTACCATAATTCACGCATAACCTTAATTTTTAAGTATGTGACGAGATTCCATCCTCAGGGTTTATGTGTATGGAAAAATAAATGTCGAAAGTGGTCAATATCTGAAGAAGTCTATGCATAAATTAGTTTTGACTACGGTCTAGAGAATACACTCCATTAACCTGTAAAAAAACTACTACTACTACCTCTCAATAATCAAGTCATAGTTGACTATCTTACTGGAAATTGAGTGGTCAAACTGGGAAATGGTTATTGGCTGAAGAGAAAAAGGTGATGATGAGAGATGACAAGTCTAGTTGGTTTGTGGTACCACAGAAAAGCACGTCAGTGTACATATATGGGGTGACAAGCCAAGGAGCTTGAAGCTTGGGAGAAACGGCTCAGGAAGGGTTAGCTTTTCTGACTTAGTTGAGAAAACTAAAGAAAGTTCATCAATCTTGTGATTTAGACAAGAATGTCTCATGGCCATGTGCAGCAATGCGCCCCACGTGGGATATGACATGCGTGTGGGTCTCTCTAACTTGGAAGTGCTTTTGTTTTCTTCTTTTCTTTGATAGTTTTGGCAAGATACAATACAGCACATCCATACCAACATATATAGCTTCCAAGTAAGGAAGGAAACTGTAAGAAAGAAATGGAAAATCAGCCTTAAAGAAAGAAAAAGAGGACCCAGATAATGTTAAATTAAAAGTACATGCATAATGCATTTATATTAATTGTAAGCTGAGCTAAGGAAGCAGTAGTACTGTACCTTTTTTGAGGTATATCTTTGACATGTACACGTCCTTCAGAATTATGAGATCCTCTAATGTACTGGGGTCTGGGGATGAGCTGTGTTTGTTAGGCAAGTAGCTGGCTTTGTAATGACCCTGCAGAGACATCCTCTCTTATATCACGTGCCCTTTTCCTTTTCTAGATAGTGTTCTTTTTCTAAATTTCATTTGAAATTTATGACTTACGATTTTTTAGATGAACTTCAAACATATCTGCCCATTGGTATGTTGACCTTTTGTAAGCTGAGAAACAGACTAGATTCTAGATATATTTGATTTTCAATCAGTCCTTCCCAACTGTCTATGTGCCAATATTCTTCTAAGTCTTTTCACTCTTGAATTATTCAACTTTTCCTCTTCTTTTGGTGCCCCTCGGAAGATGATTGTAAACTACAGTTCCTTGTGCAGCTGTTCAAGACAACCTTTTTGATTCTCATGTTACTTAATTTTTTCCCCTTATTCTCCCTAGGGCAATATAGGTTGTTGGTGAGCATTGTGGTGTGTTCTTATACCTTTAAGTAACCTTTTCTTTGTGCACAGCTTTTTGGCAATGTGAGTTGAGTCTGATGAAAGGAAAAAGGAGATCTGGTGGTGATCAAAAGTTCTGCTTTTAGCTATTTACTATGTCTGGGGGTGATGCCAAGTGTACCATCATAGGCTTTGAAATTCTGTTTCGTTTGAAAATATATGATCTAAACATTGAATTCCACAGCCCCACCAGAAATGGCAAATAGGAAAGAAAAGTTTCTAAGGCCATGTTAAGTTACAACATGTCAAATTTATAGTCTCTTTATGGCCAACCCAACTAAAAAAAGGTGCAAGTCAATTCAAAGGTATGTGAAGAATTATCAATGTTATCTGCTTCCAAATAATGCATCTTGGACCCCATACCAACCGTTGAGAAAGAAAATACTTGTAGTGGTACTACTATTTTATTTATAGCTTGCCGCTAAGTATGTGTATATGCGTATACATATAGAAGATAAGTACGAAACGTATTCACTTGAAGGAGCAGAACAAAGGCAAGTGTGTCAAGAAGATAAACTATAAAATGCAATATTTATGACCCTTTTAAAGCCAGTTGATCTCACATTTAAATCAGTGATGGAATAGAATTTGAAGTCTCAACCCATCTTCCGACAGGGAAAATGTTTGTTTAACCAAAACGTTTAAAATACGTTGCAGCAAATTTATAATCTTGCCATGATATAGGGACATGAAATAAAAATTTCCTTTCTGTATTTTGATATCTGTTAATAAAGTCACCTGCTTCATCAATTTATTGTTCCTTTTGCACTTGTAATCCACATGTATACCATGTACTAAGGAAATAATACTGTGGTTTTACTGATGTGTTTTTCTGCAAGAGTAGCCTTAACTCATATAAGGTATGTTTCCTCCCATTTCTCTGAGAATCCTTTGCAACCGAGCAAGCAGAGATGAGGCATATAAAAGTGTGCATGAATAGCTATCATTATTTAGTTTTAGGTAAGTTATATCTGCAACATATATATGTGTATGACAAGAAACCAATATATATATATATATGTAGTAAACATTAGCAAGTAATAAGATACTATAAGAACAATTTGATTAAACTATGCTGAAATGAGAACTGAGAAAAGACAGGTGCTAAATTTCATCTTAAAACTATTGCACATTAGGTAAACTCTAATACCATCTTAAGTTTCATCTCTAAGTTATCAAACATATATATATATATATATATATGAAGCTCCGGTTGAAGAATTAGGACATAAGCAATATGTAACTTTCCAACAACAGGCATGCATCAGCAATAAATAAACAAAATGCTGCAAGTTCAAAGGCAGCTGTTGTTATCCTACAAGGCATCTCTAATTCATGTGCTCCATGATCAAGTGGCTATGGATTGCCGCACCATAGCTTGCTCATCACCCAAGAAAAAGATGCCCCACTATATGACTTCTGAAGGAGGGTCCCACCCCACCCACCACCCAATAAGAATGAGCCTGTTCCCCAAACCCAAACCCTGAAGCTTCTACCTCTTCAGCCACTGATAATGTCAAATTATAGTTTTCATATTAGCTATATATATTCTTAATTTGATTGTTTCAGAATGTTAGGATAAAGTAGCTTTATTTCGTGTATTTGAAATTGGCACCGTCCTTAGCGTAAACAGATAGGTACTGTATTCTGCAGCTCAGGACATACCTAACTCTGAATTGGTAACTTTGTTTTAGTGGCATGATGCATTTTCCACTTATAATATAGGCAAGTTAATTGTTGGCATAAATATCTAACCAAAGTTAGCTAGGCATGCAAAAAAGATAGAAAGCAAAAAAAGAAAGAAAGGTTTTTAAGAGGATAACCGAAGAGGCAGAAATGTTTGAATTGGGAAAA
The DNA here is from genome assembly GCA_016859785.1 of Macrotyloma uniflorum. NCBI lineage: Eukaryota > Viridiplantae > Streptophyta > Magnoliopsida > Fabales > Fabaceae > Macrotyloma > Macrotyloma uniflorum. The sequence goes on from BDMB01000030.1 coordinate 2,203,114, forward strand.
TTTGGGAGGCACAAGTGGTTGAATAGTTTACGTGGCGTTTTGTGGGTGTTGGGTCCGAAGTGTGGAGAAGAGATTTTGGGGCAGTGGGACAATGAAGTAATGAGGCACAACACAACAACATTGCATTATGTGCATAGGGGTGAGCTTCCCCTTGTGGTAGAAAACAAAAAGAAGAAGTGGTGCCTCCCAAGTGTGAGACTCTTGGTGCTGTCAGATGAAGGGTGGTGGGGACTCATCTATATTTTTACATTAAATAATCATGTATATGTGAAACTATATTATAAATACAATACCATTACATAATCTGATATAAAAATTAAAAATTTGTATATAAGTAATTAAAGGGTGTCCATATACATCATTGTTGATGTGTCACACTCCCTTCCCTACATAGAAAAAGTAATAATAATACCACTTTCTATCTTATTCACACACTCTAGTCTCAAGACTACCAACCATGCATTACCCTTATGATCATTTCATGTGTCCTCTTTCTCACACTCTCTCTCTCTCTCATGTCATGCAGATACAAATAAATGCATAGCATAGCAGAAAGATGGACACTCGGTGAGGCGTGTAAGCGACAATAACAGTAAACCACACCAACTCAACACGACAAAGACAGATAGAAAGAGAAACAAGGTAAGTAAAATACTAAATAGTACTAATGTGGCCAATTGATGAGAGGATGTTTCATGTTTCCTTCCAACCATCTGTTTGTGAAAACGGGAGCGTCCTGTGCAGGGTCCGGTCCGTTAATTGCGCACGCACCCATGTGCACCGTGAGCCAACTGGGACAATGGACTCCACTCCACTCCACCGTTTCAACTTTCAATCTCCAACATGCTAAAACATCATTCACATACTCATAATTTTATCCGAAAAATATCTTACAACCACACTTTTAACTTTCAAACACTAACTTGTTTTGTTGTTTTGCATATCATCATTCACAAATAACTTTGTCATTAGGAGTCTGATCATGTTTATATATACATAAACAACAACATATTATGTCATGGTTGAACAATAGCTTAATCTTCATTAGGAGTTAGATATTGTAAGGAATATCAAAAGAGATTAACCATGAGAAGATTTTAATCAATAGGATAAACCACATCTATATAAGTAAATATAATTTTACGTTTTATCTAAACCTTTAAGGTTAAAAGTTTGTGAGTCTTTCTCACTTATTTTATATATTATTCAATTTTTTCATTTTTATTTAAGGTAACATTTCAACTCATTTTAAACTCTTCCTAAGATATATGAATATACGTAAAACATATTTGTTAAAATAATTATAATTTTTATACAAAATGACATTGGCGGCATCTATGCTGATATAATGATGCATTATATATATATATATATATATATATATATATATAAATAAAAGAGTGTACTTGATAACATATCTTTCTAAATATCTTCTATACTTCAAGTCTTCGAACTTTTAGATTGAAATTTTTTAAGCGAAATTCATAATAAGATTGAATTTTGTTATTATTATTCAAGTAAACTGAGATGAAGTGATCTAGATTTTGTCGGTTTCAGTCGATAATATTTTAGAAATAACCTTAGTTTAAGGGATCTAAATAAGTATGACGACAATCGGTACCAATATAAAATGTATTATTAAATTATTGTTACTGAGATGAAGTGATATTGGGTGAAGTTGAATGATTGATGGAGAGTGTTGGTGGGGGTGAAATGAAATGGGGAATGGGAAACAGATGTGTGGTTGTGGTGGGGAGACTTTGATTGTTCATGAATTTGACGTCAAACTATAAAGGGAAACCAAAATGCAATGCAGTGTTTGGGACGTTAAAAAATAAAAATCAAAAGTTAGTTTGGAGATGTATAGGAAGTAAGTTCCCCAAATTTAGTTTGGTGGTACTTTTGCCGACGTTTTCTCTTTCTTGTCTTCCTCGTGGGATCCACGCAAATTATAGTAATTAAAATGGTCAAAATTGATTTACCCTAAAAATTCTAAATTTTAAAATGTAATAATTATATTTAAATTATATAAAAAAATAACATTATTTCATAAATATATATATATATATATATATAAGTACATATGCACGTGTTACGGTGTAATTAAAAGTATAAATTAAAAATTTTCTAAAATAAGTAATCAATGTATTGTTAACAATATGTACCATTTTTTATATATATAAATAAAAAAATTATCCTTTAATAAGCTCACAAACTTGACTTTTTGTTTATACTTAAGAGAGTAATTATATATACTGTAAAAATTAATATAATAATTATTATAATGAAAATTAATATTTATATTTAATTAAGATTAGACTGTTGGACCTTAGTCAATTTTTTTAAAATGATTTACCCTGAAAAATTGAGTTTTCTAAAATATATATATATATATATATATTAAATGTCTAGTCTGGCCTAGTATAATTTGCTTTTCTAAATATATTTAAAACTTATTTAAAAAAGACTATTTTATTACTAATAAAAAATTAAGTTAAAATATAAAGTACAAACATTTTAATTTTTTACACTAAAATTTTAATATTAATTAGAAAATGTATCATTATGCTTGATTGATTAACATTTTTTAAAAATACTCCATCTAGTTAAAATTGATTGAAATTTTAGTATTCATTTTTTTTTCATATTCATTGGCGTGTTCAATTAAATTGTAAAGCTTAATTTTTAATTTTTCTTCCTAATAAAAACTAAATAAGTCATTATGAAAATAAATAAATATTATATTAATAAAATTTATAAATAATATGTTTTAGTATTTATTTATTTTTCATATTGATTAGCATTTCCAAATTTCAATTAAATATTAGCACTTATATTTTACTTTTATCCTCTAATAAATATGTTTTAGAATAATTATATAAACTAATAAGTATAGTAAGAATATTTTCGTAAAATTGATCCCAAATAATTATTAAAATTTTGAATAATTAGTTGTTTTTAATGTATGTTAATAAAATTTAAAGGTAATTCAATTTAATGTATGATAATAATTTTTATTCAAAATATTTTTGAGAGTAATTATAACATTTACACATTTGATATTTGTCTTTTTTTTTTTCTTTTTTAAAACAAAAAACAAAAGAAATTACCTTTTTACTTGTCTGATTATCTAAGCCCAATTCAGCAGACAAGCCTGGGCCGGAACCCAACAACTACTGCAGCTGCAGTGAGGAATAGAATCTACTGTCTCACGCCCCACGTGTGACCCTCACGTGTCTTCCTATCTCGTTATTTGTTTATTGTTTGTAGTGCAAAGTAGAAAGATTCTCTATAAAATCAAATCGCCTAAAATATCAACCCACTAATTAGTGCCCTAATTCATCTTCACCTATTTAATCATCAACAAAAACCTAAAATTTAAAAGCAAACAAAAATTATAACCAAAGCAACTAAGAACGATTCTTGTTTATCTTAATTGCTTAAATCAATTATTTATCTTAATTTTATCAATCTCATAATATTTTAACCTTTTACACTAAATTTAGTGATTAAAATAAATATTTTTTTTTCATAATTAATTATAAATAAGAGGTTAAATTTACAATCTTCACATTAATTTTCAATTTCAAACATATTTTTTTTTATTAAATATATTAAAAAATTTTTACATTAAAAAAAAAATAAAGTCGAATTATAATATATAACTGAATTATAAATTTTATATTTTAAACCGATCATTTTCTATATATATACATATATACGAAACCTCTAATAAAAGAATATTTTATTTTTATTTATGTTTCTAATATAAAGAATATTTTTTTTCTTTAAATAACAGTGTTTATAATCTTAACATCATGTCTTCTACTCAAAAGACAAAATTTAAGTAATATTTTAACTTGAAACAACTACATGGGATGATGTTTACAACATTAGAGAGAGAAAGAGAGAGAGAATTAAACATGTGAAGTAATTCTAATCTTGCTTGCATTACTTTGATTCTATGAACTCTAAATATTTGGCCAAAGTGGAACCTAATTTGATTTTGATGTGTGATAAAGGAAGCCATAAAAGCATAAATATAGTGACAAAATCTTAGGAATACGTATATTGTGTTTATGTGTGATGTTGTCCCCCGAAAAAAGTATTGTCTTTTATGTGTTTTACTTCTTCGACTCAATTAATAAACGCGCATGATCACATGCCATTTTGAAACAAAACACAAGACCAAACATTAATAAGTGTTTGACCCGTAACATTTTTTCTCCTTTCTCACTGCTTTTCCTTTATTTTTGCGTTTAATTAACTATAACCGTAGTGCAATACGTAAGCTTCTAGGATAATCAATTTTTTAAGGACCTAATTTGTCCAATCAAAACATTCTCTGCTTTCATGGCTTCATCATGAACATACTTACTGCATTCAACTCCATTCCTCTTACTTAATCATATTTTTTCAATATATTCAAATCATTTTAGGAGAGAGAATCCATTTTGCTAATTATCCAAATATTACATCTGTTAAGAAATGAAAGGGTTCTGAACTTCTGAGGTAATTTTTGCCAAAAAAGAGCAAAATGGTTGCAGTGTGCCTCATAAGGGGAATCAAAACTCATAAGATTAAGGCTAAGGCTAAGGCTAAGGCTAAGGCTAAGGCTTGACATGGCTGAACTGAACAGTGAGCAGTGTGTGTGGTCTAGCTGAGCAAAAATCACAGGCACAGAACATTTCTGTTATTGGGAATTGTTCCTTTCAGTACCACACTCACATACTCCAACATTTTTACTATTTTATACTATTCACATTTTCATTTTCAGTACCTTACAACATTTCCTTTATCTTATCACAACGAATCTTCATCACATTTCATATGCATTTAAAAAAACCCAACACTTTATTAAGATGAAAAACAGATATCATTCATAACTTTGTTGTGATTCTCTTCAGATAGAGTTTTACCCAATCATCATAAACTTACTCTCGGGTGTAAGGAAAAGAGAGATGCAAAAGAAAAAACAAGAAAAAGTAAATTCTGAAAAGTTTGAAAACCACACTCTGATATATACTCATATACTTTTACCGAGTAACGCGTAGTCACATCCAAATTGTTTTTTCTATAGTATTAATAATATTCTTTTCTAAAATATTACTGTATGGTGATTAAAGATTTCATTCTAGCTAGCCTACGTGCAGTAGTTGCAGAAAAGGGTCTTGAGGTGTTGAGTAGTGAAGTTTTCTGCAGTATTCCATGTTACTGCAGCGTTAAGAAAGAAGAAAGAAGAAAGATGAGAAGCTGGTAGTGATTGAAGGTAAAGATAGAGGATAAAAGAGTAAAAGAAAAGATGAGATTTTTACTGGTGGAAGTGAAGAAGGGTTAGAAAAAAGTAATGGAGAAATGCATATAAGAAATAAGAAAAAGGAGTTTGTGCAAGGAAGGGGGAGCACAAAGTGATTTATTGGTATTTAGAAGAAGAATGAGAGAAAGAGAAGAGAGAGTGACATATTTTAAACAGAAAAAGCACGCTCGAATTCAAATGAAATAAAATAAAAATCCTCTATTTATACTCCCCCATCCTTCTCACATCCTCTTCACTCCCACGCACTAATTGCTTTCTTTCTCTATCGATCCCTCCATAATCCATCAGCCATCATCCATCATCCATCACAGAAACAGAGTCCCCTCTGCACACAAAACCACAAACTTCTTTCATCGTCGTCATAAAATATTTTCATAATCATTCAAAAACATTCATAAACATCAAACCCTTTTGTTCTGATCAATCTTAGCAGCACCATCATTTCCAACATGTGCGAATCCAACGCAGAGTACAATGATACGGAAAAGCAGACAGAAGGGTTAAACACACGTTCCACAATGTGGGACTTCATTCGAGAAGCGAAATCCCTGTGGGAGGTGGCATTTCCGACAGCGCTCACTGCTCTCATTTTCTACGCGCGTTCAATGGTGTCTATGTTGTTCCTGGGACACCTAGGAGACAACGAACTGGCGGCGGGTTCCTTGGCCATAGCGTTCGCGAACATCACGGGTTACTCGGTTCTCTCGGGACTCTCCCTAGGGATGGAACCCCTATGTTCCCAAGCCTTCGGAGCGAAACGTCCAAAGCTTCTCTCTCTCACGCTCCAACGCTGTGTCGTCTTCTTAATCTCTTGCTCAATCCCCATTTCACTCTTGTGGCTCAACATGTCAAAAATCTTCATCGTACTTCACCAAGACATGAACATCACCAAAATGGCGCAAAACTACCTCCTGTTCCTCCTCCCGGACCTCGTCACCAACTCCTTCCTCCACCCAATCAGAGTCTACCTTCGCGCGCAGAACGTCACCCACCCCGTCACTTTAGCGTCCCTCGCCGGGACGCTCCTCCACGTCGGCTTCAACTTCGTTCTCGTGAAACACGGCGTGGCCGGAGTCGCCGCCGCCTCCGCCGCCTCCAGCTTTTCGATTCTGGGACTGTTGCTCCTCTATGTGTGGATAAGTGGGGTCCACCGTGCCACGTGGAGCGCGCCGAGCCGAGAGTGCTTCACCGGCTGGGAGCCGCTGCTTCGGCTGGCTGCGCCGAGCTGCGTGTCCGTTTGTTTGGAGTGGTGGTGGTATGAGATCATGATTTTGTTATGCGGACTCCTTGTGGACCCCACTGCCAGCGTGGCGGCCATGGGGATTTTAATCCAAACGACGTCGTTGATTTACGTTTTTCCTTCCTCCCTGGGGCTCGCTGTGTCCACGCGCGTCGGGAACGAGCTTGGCGCCAACCGGGCTCCACGCGCCAGGATGTCGGCGGTCGTCGCGGTGTTTTTCGCCGCCGTGATGGGTTTCTCCGCGGTGGTTTTCGCCTCCGCGATGCGGAGGCAGTGGGGGAGGATGTTCACTTTGGACGAGGGGATTCTGCAGCTGACGGCGGCGGCGCTGCCGATTTTGGGGCTCTGCGAGCTCGGAAACTGCCCGCAGACGGTGGGGTGCGGCGTTGTGCGGGGGACGGCCCGGCCGAACGTGGCAGCGAACGTGAACCTCGGCGCGTTTTATCTGGTGGGGATGCCCGTGGCCGTTGGGCTTGCGTTCTGGCTCGAGGTCGGGTTCTGTGGGCTCTGGCTGGGGCTTCTATCGGCCCAGGTTTGTTGTGCGGGCCTGATGTTGTATACGATTGGGACCACCGATTGGGAGTACCAGGCCTGCCGGGCCCAGCTGCTGACGGCCCTTGATGAGTCCTCGAAGGGATCCGACGGGCAGAAAGAACCGTTGATTTCCGTGGTGGAGACTTGATAATGATGATGAATGTTGTTGATTGACGGTGTAATATTCTTTTCCTCTTGTAATTTTTATATTATTAGAAGAAATTTGTGAAATACAATTATTATTTTTTTCACCGCTGATTTTTTAACCCTCTGGGATCTGGCTACTATTTAATTATTATGGATAAATGAAATTATGATTATTCTGTCATTTTCAATATCTATTTTTATTTTGTTTTTTTTTTTCCTTAATGCAAATAAACACTATATATCTCTCTATCTCTCTTCCCTTCCACCATTCTAACTTCTAACTTTGACTCTTACAATATTATATGATCCTCCTTACTTCAAACCTTTCTTATTTTCTTTAATTAATATGAATAATTATATTCTCACATAGTTTTTAATAATAAATATTAAAAAATACAGATAACGTTGTAAAATTTAACTATAAATGTAACCTCACTCACTCATCGATAAATAAGATTTGGTAGGTATGAAATAAACTATATATATCTTAGAAAAATAATTCTGTGGGTATTATTTATTATTCTCAATGATAAATAGTTCATGTACTAATATCATGACTAATAAAAAACTAAACTTTGAATAAAAAAATTAATAAAGCGTGATTATTAAGTAAGTATTTATTCGTAAAGAGCATTTCATTATAAGTAGTTTCTATGATGAACACGAAAACATGGTTAAATGATTTTATATTTTGAAGATATAGTTCTTTCATAAGTGGAAAATAAGATTAAAAATTGTAGAAATTATAATGTAAGTTGGGATGTGAGATATTATTTTAAAAAAAAATATATGATTGATAGATTTGTAGGAAATAAATGTTAAAAATAATAAATGATAGAATAAATGTATATTTAATGTATAATAATATATTTATTTTAAAAAATAAATAATACAAAATAATATTTTTTTAATGTTATGATAATGTTGATACGAATATTACATAATATAAATATAGTGATTTTTATTAATAAATTAAAAAATTTAATTATCTTTTTAATTTATAATTATTGTAATTTTTTTTTCTAAATTTAAAAATATTTTTTTTAAAAATATAATTTTAATCTTTAAGTATTAAATTTGAAGGACTAAACTGAGATTTTTAAATTATTTTTAATATTTAAAAACTAAATAAAAATTCTTAATTTAAAAAACTAAAAAAGGATTTATAGATTAAAAATATAATTAAATTTAAGTTAAATAATATAGAATTTGAATCTCAATAATATTATTTTAAGTAATCAATACTCTTAAACGTAAATATAAAACGATATTTTTAATTTATTTCACATAAAGAATTTGACATCATAAAGTAAAAATTTAACAAATCTATTAAAATAAATTTTAAAAAACGAATTAATGTAATTTTAAAACATTACTTTTGAAAGTCAAAACTATACCTATTTATTTACTATCATTTGATGATATGTAGAGTTTTTTAACCCACGACACTGGTCGAAGATACAGTTGTTCCAACATCACCTTATGTTGTTGTGTTTAAAAAAATAATTTCCATGCAAGTTGTTGAGTTGAGGGCAACACAGAGAGAGAGAGAGAGGAAGAAGAAGGTTGAGATGTGATTAAGAGAGAGAGTATATATGTGACGTGGTCCAGTAGAATGCGAAATGGTGAATGGAAGAGAGGGTGATGGTACTGTACGTACTACTGTGAGTGTGTGACAGAGTCTGTTGCTTCTGCAGTTGCAGGAGGAGGTACTCATTCATTCACTCACTCACTCACTGTTAACCTTTCTTTCTTTCTTTCTTATCTTTTGGCAGAGAGAGGGACGCATGGCGACAGTTGCGCCATCACCTCCTCTCAACAAGTACTCTACGGAAGATCATTCACTCATTCATTCATTGATTGGCACATGAATCTCTTGGAGCCATCATAATATCTATATACTGAATGAATGAATGATGAAGTGGTAGGGATGATGTATGCATAATAATTGAAGTATAGTTTTTCTGAAATGGATGCTGAAAAAGGAAACAAAAAGGAAGAGATGAGTTTGCATGAGGGTGTAACAAATATGGGAATTTGAATTGAAATGAATTTTGCCCATAGAATTTGTGTTCCAATCCCAAAAGGGTAGTAGAGGTGGTTGATTTGCGTCCCCATGATAAAGATAATGAAGGCCAGCAAGGGAACAAAGGCTATAATGAGAAGGCCAGAGACCAATATCTCAGAAACACCAGACTCTCCAACCCAAACAAAATACCCTTTTGTCTCTTTATTCACCACCACCAACTTTTTCTTATTATTTTTCTTTTTCTTAGCAAAGTTACTTATCAGTAAATTTATCATCATTATAATCTCATGTTCAATGTTCAAAATGAACTTATATTAAAAACCATATCATAGCATGGCATAGCATTCTGTACACAGATAGTTCTGCAGAATGTGGTTATTTTTAGATGAAAATGTGGTTGTAGTACGTAAAAGTAATGAATTGGTGGGAAAGTTGTGGAAGGAGAGTATGGTCTTACAGTAGCATGCATTTGGGTGTGTGTTGAGGAAATGATTTGGTGATGCAGAGAAATGGAGATAAAGATAATGCATTTCTCTTGAATCCATCAGCCATCACTTTCTAATGGAAGGTAAAATCCCCCTAAATTTCTGCACCACATGTGAAAAGCAAGGTGGACCACTTAGTACTAACCCGTACTTACCCTCTGCTTCCTCTCTTTATTTTTGTGATTAATTATGCCATTGCTATCAAATCTCATCAGTACAGTCTCTACTCTGGGTAGATCCCTATTTCATTCAATCTCTATGTACCAAAAACTTATATTTATAGCTACTTTTGACTTCTTCCATTGCCAGATAATTTGGACCAAAAATATACATGATGTACCTGTTTTTATGATAAACATGTATAATTCGTCCAGCTCCTCATATTTACGTTTATATAGACTGCATTTAAGTAGAACGCAAGCACATATAACACATTAAGCTACTTATATAAGTATTATATGAATTCTTTAAGGGTGTGTTTGGATTAAAAAATAGATTTGATAGAGTGAAAAAGGAAAGAAATGAAGAGAAAGAGAAAAAAAAGTGAAATTATTTGGATTAAGGGAAAGAGAGTGAAAAGTAAAATAATATTATTTATTATTAATAATTTTTTAATTTTTTTAAAAATTTATTATTATAATTATAAAATATAAATTAAAAAAATAAATATTATTGTTATTATATTTTTAAATTATTATTATGATAAAAATAAAAAAACAAAATAAAAAGTATAAATTTAATATTATTAATAATTTTTTTAATTATTTATATTAAAATAAAAATAATTATTATTTTAATATTATATTGATTATTTAATATTATAATAATATATAAAAAATATTTATATTTTAATATAATAATTTTTTTGCAGCGCTTCCAACTTTAAACTCCTTTCTTTGCTATTTTGTAATTTTTTGTCCCGAATTTCTAACTTTCGTCACATGAGCGCCTCTTCCCTTTCCATCTTTGGAAGCAAACGGAGTGTAGATAAGGCCAAATTAAGGTTTATATAATAGTATAAATCTCACCTCATTAAGCCCGGTTTTATGAAAATGAATCACGTTTAAATTCATTACTAATATAATATCAGAACTAATTCTAACAAATTTCTAAAACTATTATAGCATCAATTATCATTATCTGACTTTAATAATTTATATTTTGGAACGTGTCAATCTTAATTTACATTCTGGTTCATTATATAATTTTATTATAAATATATATATACTCAGTTATTCATTACTTAAAAAAATATTGTTTTGAATATTTTTAATAAGTTGTAGAATTAATATACATCTTATCAATAATTTCCGTTATTGATTGAAAATTGATATAGAAAAATGACTTGTAAATAAATATAATATTTTTTTCTAAATAAATAAATCAATCAAAAATATTTTGGTTTTAGTTTATAATTATATACAAAATATAAATATTATATTAGTTGTAGTGTTAACTTAGGTAGTATGTATAATTGTTAGGTTGATTATTGAAAGAATCATATAGTATAGTGAAAAAGAAGAAAAAAATGAATTATCCAAAGTTTTATTAATGAAAAAGAAAAGCAAAGAAATATTATATTTGGTTGGGTGGATAAGTGATGAAAATAATTAATTGAATGATTTGTGATTGTGACCGTAGTAGATTATATCACTAAAAATGAAAAAAATAATAATGAGAAAAACCTATAAGTAAATATGTAATTAATAAAAAAAGAATTAAATATTTTTTTCCTAGTATTTATTTCAAAAGTTGTTTTTATCTTTATATTTTTAAATAGATTTATATAATTTTTAAAATTTTAAAAATATATAATTTTTAATTATTTTTATACTTAAATTTAATATTTAATGATGATTTTTTTTATATTTTAATAGAGTTAATAAAAAAATTAAATATAATTATAAATATTATTTATATCTAAATATAATATTTAGTAATATTTATTAATTTTTATAAAATTAATAAAATGATTAATATCACATATTTTTAAAAATTAAAAGATTAAATTAATTTTTCTAAAAATAATAACTAATAGAGAAACATAATTAAATCTTAATAAATTATATAAACTTAATTTATTTAAAAGACCCTATGTCACCCCTTTTATAATATATATATATATATATATATATATAAAATTATGAATCTTAAATATATAAAATATATAGTCACACGTACTTATGTATGATCATCAAGTGTGCATGAAAGAACATTTATTGACATATATTATGCAACAATTAACCTACATTAATAATATTTTATAATCTTTTTAACATATCGTGTTCGAATTTTAAGTCTATTAATATTATTAGATTTTTTATATTTAAAGTTTTATTCCTTTTGTTGCTTAATCATTTATTACCATTTAGTTTTGACAATTTGGTAGATTTGGAGAGAATGAATTTAAAGCCTTCTAAAGTAAATTTTCTTAAACATATTGGAACACACTATGATATAGAAGTAAATGTAACCAGAAATATATAATGTAAAACATTTCAATTATAAAATCTTTAAAAATATAAATGCTATGTTATCAATATAATGATTGTTTAACAAACATTTATTTATTAATTAGTATGGATTATAAGTTTATACTAATAATATAACATATATTAGAATAAATTTAATATATTAATATTTTTTATTTTACTTCTTAAACTGCGTTTGGGACAACTCTTAGTGATATTGAAAAAGGATACGATAATATATATATATATATATATATATATATATATATATATTTATTGTGGTCTGAATAGTATTCAAATATCACTAAGAGTTGTCCCAAACGCAGTTTAATATGTTCCCTAAAGTAGAAACATGGTTAACTTCTAGAAAAACTTTTTTATTTTGATTTCTACTATTAATTAAGAAATTAATACATAAAATAGTAAAAATACATTATTTTCTAACATAGTGAACTTTATTCAAACATCAAATATCTTTTAAAAAAATAAACACATAATTTTGTAGAGTTATTAAAGAATACATTAAAGATGATTTTTTCCTACCTTTAATTTCATATCAAATTGATTAAAACAATAAAATTGATTCACTATCATAATAAAATTATTTATTTATAAAATATTTTTTACAGGAAAAAAATTAATAAATAATAATAAAATTATTTATTTATAAAATATTTTTTACAGATTTATTTTAAAAAAAATTAATTATTTATTAAATATTATTTATAAATTTAATTTTATGAAAATTTTTCATAAATTTATTTATAAATTTTTTTTATAAATTTATTTGTAAAAAATATCTTTTATTAATTTATTTGTGAAAATTTTTTATAAATTTATTTGTCATAAAATTTTTTATAAAAATAATAAAAAATAATTTTTTATTAACATTTTAAAAAAAATTATATTTTTTATTAATTTTAAATATTATTTACAATTTTTTTTATTGTAAAAAATATAAATCTTTTTTATAGTATTGAATGCTAAATATTAAAAATAATAATAAGAGTGAATAGAAAATAATATAAAATTTAATTCTAAAATAAACTAATAATCTTAAAAAGTGTTCAAAATATTGAAATCAAATTATGTTAATAGATAAATATTAAAGTAATTTTAAATTTGAGTGCACTTTAATGTGTAATGTAAGCATAATTTGATATTATGCAAATAGTTGACTTTGCATATTGAGGGGAATGCAATAAATGTAGTTGACTTTTGTTTATGATGAAAAAATATAATTATATGTCCACTTTAGTTAGATTAGTAAGGTGCACTAGTGATAGTAACTAGCTAACTCACTAATTGAAAGGTCTTAAATAGGCCAATTCATGTGTCCAGCAATGCATGTGACTACACATGGTAGGTTTAATTTTGATGCCACAATTAATTATGGAACTTTAGTGCCATTATTATATTATGCATCTTAATTTCCATAGGCTTTATTGCAAATTGACTACACAAAACACCCCATATGCATATTCAATTGAATCAATATAGTATAATTATCATGCAGATTGATGTTGCTGTATTTGAGTTACATATAACAACACATAATTAATTGCCTAAATATCTCAATTTTCCTTTCATTTTCTTTTGCCCTAATCACCTAGATAGACCAACCCTAAAATTTTAGATCATAATCATAAGATATATATTATCTCCTAATATAATAAAAAAAATATTTTTTTTTATGATGATAAGGTTTAAATAAACACCTAATTTTATAATAATATTAAACAATTTTGGAATTGAATGGGGGCATGTGTCCCCACACTGTTTCACTTACAGGTCCATGATATGCCTACAGGTTATTGATAAGTATTCAATCTTTAAATTTAGTTTCATTTGGATGAGTTCTGTTTTCACCTTTTTCCTACAAAAATTCATCATAAGAAAAGTCTCTCTCTACCCTTTCAAAGATTATTATTGATCAATTCTAATTACAAGTTTTCTTACGATTTGACTGGTATCTAACTCATTTTTAAAATTGATGATTCAGAAAATAAGATTTATACATCACTTATATAATATAGTTCGATTTTATTTTTAATTAATGTGGAATTTCTCCAACATCTTCCTCTCACATCGATAATCTATTAACAAGTGATCCTTATATATTATAATTCGGTCTCATTTTTAGTCAATATAAGATTTTCTCAACACCCTTCTCTCACATCGATAATCTATTAACAGGTGATCCTTATATACTATAATTCGGTCTCATTTTTAGTCAATATAAGATTTTTTCAATACCCTTCTCTCACATCGATAATCTATTAACATGAGTTCTCGTGTTCAATAACCTGTTTTTCAGGGTTCAGTATATTAACAAGTGACCCAATTTAGATCGAACAATCTTGTTAACTAGGCTCTGATACAATGTAGAATGTAATTATGATTCCAACTCACTCCCAAAACTGGTTCAAAAGGTGAGGTTTACATCTCTTTATATATTATAATTCAGCCTATTTTTAGTTAATATAGAATTTTTTTAATAATTTTTTTTTTCCAATAAAAGTACATTGAGGTAAGTATAATGTATAAAAAACTTTTTTTTTTCTTTAATTTTGTTAACATTAAATTTTGATGTTTCATATGCTAAGGATTTTTAACCTTTTAGTAAAAGCATATGTATATAAGAACTTTTAAGACGTGTTTAGTAATAGTTCATCCTGGCACCCATGCATGATGCATGATGCTCCCTACAAGCTAAAGATTATAACCTTGCTTTGATGTCAATCAATGTCAGAATTGAATGTTTATGCACTTATGAGTGAATTATACAATTGCAGGTTGCATCAGAAGCCTTTGTTTCTCTATGGTTCTAGCTAGCTAGGGACATAAGGAGTTCAATTATAAGCATGGTAAAAATTGAAGATAATTAGAACAAATCAAAGCTTTGAGTGTCATCGTAGCTAGCTATGTAGCTTGTAGTAACTGTTCTATAGCTAAGATCTGTCCATGGTGCCAAAAGTAATTCTAAGAGGGAAATTAAGAACATAAAAAGGGAAATGAAAACTAGCAAATGAGTGAACTGGTTTTATAGAGACAACATCATTTGCTTCATCATGCTTCTCACATGGCGAAGCTTTTGAGTAACCAACCAACCCAATATCTACAGAACCACTTTCTCTGTCCCCTTATCTAAGCCTTGACAATATCTATCCTTAATTCCCTTTCTTGATCTTTTTAGTTTTCTTAAGATCTTTTTTCACGCCTGCATGTATATACACATGACATGACCAAATAACTAAACCAGTACATCATGATCACCATGCAGACCCTAGCTATATATGCTGCATCATGGCTGGCTCTAGTTGTTTGAAAGAAACCAACCCTATAGCCTCTCCCATGAGAGACACATGCACTATCTTTAGATAATCCCATAGAGATGGCCTCTGCTAACTCTGCAATCAACAGCTATCAGAAAACAAAGGGTGTTACGTGGAAGATTCTCCTCTCTCTCTCTCTCTCTATATATATATATCTTTGTATTTAATCTAGTTCATTAAATTAAGCTACGTGTATAGCATTATAAAGGGCTAGTTATGTTCAACAAACTGTCTCTTACTTTTGCTCAAATTGGCTTGGCGTGTCTGTAAGTCACAAGGCTTCATTCAGAATCTATGTATCACCCACTAAAAAAATGACACAACAAAAAGTATGAAGGATTTATAGTTGTTTCTAAGTCAGTATACTGGTAATAGGTTAATAGGCATAAATATATTTTATTATCTTTCATAGATTAACTGTTAGGAATCTTCGATAATTATTATTGTAACAGCAAATCTCATGTAATCATTCTCTTAATTGTATATTTTCAAGAATATCTCATATTAATGTAAAAGATATGCTCTGCCACCTATTTAAGAAAAGGAGGCTGCTGAAGAATAGTATCAAGTTTTTCTACAAACATTGTGTCATATTATAATATGTTTACTTTTATCTTGATATTTTGACATGGTATCAAGAGCAAGGTTCGTGATTAGAGTTGTGTAAGGCAATAAAATTTGTCTTGACACTATTTGTCATTCAACCCTTTGGTGGTTCTCTTTGGTGGTTCCTTTTGGTGGTTCCCTTTGGTGGTTCCCTTTGGTAGTTCCCTTTGGTGGTTCTGTTTGGTGGTTCTGTTTGGTGGTTCTGTTGTATTTTGGTCTTGTACCTTGGAATTTTTCTGGGTGATCTGGAGTAAACACAGGGTTTGCAATCAGGTTTTGTTTCTGAGAATTTTTTTTTTCTCATCATGTCTTATGATAAGTCTGATTCTTTTCTTGTTCGATTTAATGGCAAAAATTATTCTGCTTGGAAATTTCAATTTAAATTATTTGTCAAAGGAAAAGAATTATGGGGTCATATTGATGGCACACTTCCAGCACCTACAGATCCAGCGGATTTGGCAAAATGGGAAACCAAATATGCCCAAATCATGAGTTGGATACTTAGTTCTGTTGAATCTCAATTTATTCTTAATCTTAGGCCTTAGCTCGGAGATTTCAGTTGGAGTATGAGATGGCTAATTTCACACAAGGAATCAATTGAGGAATATTTTTCTGGTTTTCAGAATCTTTGGGCTGAATATTCAAATATTATTTATAATGGTATTTCTGGTGCAGCCCTCTCGGCTATCCAAACAGTGCATGAGACCAGTAAGAGAGATCAATTTTTGATGAAGCTGCGATCTGAATTTGAAGTCACTCGTTCTAGTCTGATGAACCGAGACCCAGTGCCAACTTTGGATGCTTGCTTGAGTGAACTTCTTCGAGAGGAACAACGCATAGCCACACACGTAGCCATGGAGCATAATACAAACTCAAATGCTCCTGTTCATGTGGCCTATGCAGCACAAAGAAAGAATAAGACTAGAGATATGCGTTCTGTCCAATGCTATAGTTGTAAAGGATTTGGTCATGTTGTCAAGGATTGCCCACAAAAGTTCTGTAATTACTGCAAACGTCAAGGGCATCATATCACAACTTGTCCAATTCGTCCTGAAAAGAAGCACAAAACTGCTTATCACGCCTCTGTTGATGCTTCTAGTCTTCCTACATTCACACTGCTGATGGGAACTCTTTGCCTATTAGTGCTATTGGTGATATTTCTTCTTCTTTGACTGATGTTATTGTGTCTCCCAGTCTCTCCACAAATCTTATATCTGTTGGCCAATTAGTTAATCATGATTGTAATGTCCAATTTTCTCGTTCTGGTTGTGTTGTGCAGGATCAAGTGTCCGGGAAGATCATCCTGAAGGGACCTAAAGTGGGACGACTCTTTCCATTATACTTATCTCCACAAATTGTCATATTTTTTCTTTAATTTCTCAAGTTTGTATTGATGATAGACAAATGAATAAAATGTGGCATGATCGTTTAGGTCATCCAAATTTTCAAGTACTTAGTACCTTGTTCAAATCTGATTCCTTGGGCAATAAAAATTCTTTTGTTTCTTTTGATTGTTCTACATGTAAACTTGGTAAAAGTAAAACTTTACCATTTCCACATAATGCATCCCGTGCAAATCATTATTTTGATATTATTCATAGTGATGTCTGGGGGATTTCACCTGTTGTTTCTCATGCGGGTTATAAGTATTTTGTTACGTTCATAGATGACTATAGTAGATTTACTTGGATATATTTTCTTCGGTCTAAGGCAGAAGTTTTCTCTATTTTTAAAATTTTTGTATCCTTTATTAAGACTCAATTTTCTACTCATTATGAATCAGTATAAGAAAAGTGTATATAAAACAAATGAATTTACGAAATATTTTCCTTTCACACACACTTGACAAGTCGTTTAACATGTCACAAGATTTTAGTTGGTGTCGCCCTTTATGATAAAGAAAAAGTAGAAGATGATCAGTTTCTTTCTTTAGAAGTGTCGTGTAAAAGAAAAGGATCTTTTCTTCATCTATTTGAGTTAAACAAAGAAAAACATATAATAAGTTCATGAAAGTTACTTTAACATCTGTCCAAGAGAAAACTGATAAAGGAAGAAGATGATTTACCAAGTCTTTTCTTTACCACTCACACACAATACACACGAACTGATGCAAAGAGCATGCAGGTATAATATATCTATACATTATTGATTTGTATATAAAAACAACTCCCTTATAAATGAATCAAGTGCATCTGATAGGTAGGATAGGGCCTAACAGTAGTCTAGGTTGCTGTAATGAATGAAAAAGTTAACAAAAATGAGCATTATTTGTATATTTTTGTATTTCCTTTACCTCCTTGTGTCTAAAGTAGTACGAAAAACAAAGCCAGATGAGCTTATCCCTCTTGCTCCCCCTCACACATGAGCAATTGAATGTTGTTATATTCACTCACTGTGTGCCACCACTGCTATATATATATATATATATTTGATATGTATGTATTTAGGTGTGGCAGATTAGGGCTATTGAGTTGGCCACCCATCATTCTGTGCCCTCTTTAAGGAGGACACTTGGAGGAGGGACCACGTAGGCTTGTTCTGTGATGTCACTGAGCCATGCAATGGCAATCTGATATATATGTTGCAGATGGATCCATGTTGTAGCTGTAGAGGGAGGGTACGTACCTGCATAATCAATTCCAAACACTACATGCATTTCTTTAACGCTACATATCTTATCCATGTCTTTTCCTTTCTTTCTCTATTCTTACACATAACTCCATTTCTTTCTATTTTATTATTTCCAAGAACATGGATTTGTGTGAACAATATTTCAGATATATGGATAGAGTTTTAGTGTGAATTGAATTGAATTGAATAAATACAAAAAATTTCAACAACATATAAGTAAATATATAATCCATAATTCCTAAAATTTTAGGTTAAAAATAATTTCATCTTCTTTGTGATTCTATTTGTCATCTATTAATAAATATTATCTTCCTTATGCATACTTAACATGTATATGATTGTTACATTATAGACATTTTAATAATCTTTTTAATATATATATATATATATATTTAAGTTAATTACTTAATTTTTAAAATTTAAAAAAGTAATTAAAGACTAAACTAAATTTAAATTAAAAGTAATTAAAATTTGTAGCTGATTTAGTGATTAATTAAAAAAATATTTAAAAGTAAATAGAATTTAAAAATTTAAAAATAATTTGTAAATTAGAAAATATGATGATTGATTTTTTTTAAAATTTATTTTATTTAATGAATTCTTGCATTAAAATGAAGTCTTATATTGCAAGTTATATATAAAAAAGAAAAAGTTAAGTTCAGCAATGGCAGATATATATATATTCCCATTGAATTGAAATTTGAAAAATTGAAAAGACAGTTTATTAGGTCCACTGAAGACCCCAAATTAATTGAAAAAACATTACAAGGAGACCAGATCCAATTCAATCGATGAATGTTTTTTTTTCCCTATATGCAGTTCCTACTGTACTGTATTTAATTATCAAACATTCAAATGTAAAATTAGGTTTTCTAATTCTTCTTCTTCTTCTTTATTATTATTATTTTTTTTTTCAGATCAATCTCGGGTTTTTTAAGATCCCACATATTTAAATTATATAACTGGTTCAAGTTTTTAAAAAAATTATAATCAAACTAATTATAATTGATTTAACTTAAATGTATATATATATATATATATATATATATATATATATTCACACCATTTCAAATTAACTTAATTTAGGTTGTGGAATTGATGGAGTGAATGAAATCCCATAAACACCAAGTGAGGCAAGATCCTCAACATTGGGAACATGTATGTAGCAGAAAAGAGGAATACAATGATTTTTAATCAAACTTAGAACAATAAATTAGATATAAAGTAATAATAGAAAAATTCAGATTGCAAAATTTACCTTGTTAAATTTAATTTTATCATTTAAATATACCTTTTTTTGGTAAAACTAATACTCTTAAATAGGATTAAGGTGAGAAATTTCAAGGAAATTTGTGTTTCATTTACTTAGGGCCTTCCACATTCTATTCTATAATCCTAAGGTAAGGGCCCAAAGTTTCTGCCAACTTTTATAATTTTTTACTATTGGGCCTACCAGTTAATGGCCCAGAGGCTCTTCTTCCCTTGGGCTCAATTTTCTATAGTTTTATGTTTTCTTTTTCTTTTTCTTTTTCACCTATTATGATTTTTTTTTTTCATCTTCTATTATTATATATATATTTTTTTTCGTTTTACTTATTTTACCAACTCTCTGCTTCCTTTTATTTATATTAAATATATTTTTTTCATTAATTATAACAATCATATTTGTTTTTTAATTTGAAATCCCTTAATTTAATCTCATTTTTTTTTGTTAATTTTTAAATTGAAATCAAGTTTTTTTTTTTTTATTACATAATAGGACTTAATCGTTGAAAGGATAAAAACTAATATAAAACTATTTTTTAAAATATAAAAGTTCAAATTCAAAAATTTAGGTGTAGTCTGCATTATTAAAAATGATAAATTATCTATATATATAAATTAATTAATTAAAAAAATGAATTCATCTAATTTTTCATACATTTTCATTATCTTTTACATAATTCAAATATCTTCACTCTTCATTTATTTTCCTTCTCTCTTTTTTTTTTTTTTTCTTTCCATCACTTCATCCAAAAAAAAAATTGTAAATGAGAAAGTGATTCTTATACAAATATATGGCTGCAAGATTAAGAAAAAATAACCCCAAATTGTTCATGAGATTATTGATTTTTTTTTACCTATTGTGGAATCCTAAATAACATCTGAATCATTCAAAAGATAATTAACTGCATATGTTTCGAATATAAAGTTGAGTATTCTGGATGAATTATAGGTTTAATTCAGAGAACAAAAATGAGGATCATAAGGGCACTATCAAATTATGGGCCTGTGATATATATTATTTATACATCAAATGTTTTCATCAAGGAATTCAAACTCAAAAATCACTATAAAAAATAGAAACTGTGTATTAGTTAAACTACAATTTGATCCATTCAGTCCCATCAATAAAGGCAAGTGAAAGAAAAGGTAAAGCTTCCTCATCAGTGAGTTCTCTTGACCATGAAACCCTCCCTGCAAAGCTTGCTCCAGGTCCTGTGCACTTGTACTGTCCATAGAAAACAGTCCTGGTGGTGCACCAATACAATACAAAACAACAACATGATGAGAACAAATTAAATTGTAGATGAATACTATGTATGGTTGATGTAAAAGTTTTTATTTAGTCAATCAGAAAGCATATCAGATATTATTTTTGGGGTAAGTTGTATAAAACTCAACACAGTTTCTAAGTGATTGTTGAGAGCATAAAATTACATTATAAATATATGTATACTAATTTCTCTTTAAACAATGAAGCCACCCACATGCGCGTGCCAATATGTATGTAGCTGTATACCAAGTAAGATTTAATAGAATAATATGTCAGGTATTGGATTAGGTGGCTTTGCAGACACTTAGTGCATGCTGCTATACCTTATCTATATTGCAGATACAGACATGAATTTCGGTGGTTAGAATACTAAGCATTTAGTATATACTTATCAATTTCCCTCAAAAGTGCTACAATTTTCCATTCTTCAGAAAGTTCCTAGTTTGTTTTTTAATATAACTTTTTGTTGGAGGGTTCATAGGATAACACGTAGACTTGCACCATGCATACATATACTTGTGGATGGACAATCATATGTATATGGGTAGCTATGCCTATTTTCTTGGCCTCACACTAGAGAAAAAGATACCCCATATTAATAATTATTCCCTTGTTCTATCATAAGACTAGCCTCATTCATATTTCTTAATGGTTTGATCGAGACAGGTTTGGTTATGTTGATTCTGCACTGGATAGAGGGTGTGAAGCATTAGGGTAGTGTGTGAGTGGCTGAAGGAGGTGCTTGTGACTTGTTAAGTGGAAATTATAGACAAAGAAGATGACAAAAAAACCTTCACAAACATACTGTGCAGTAAGAAAGTGAGTGGCACCTCCCCATTTGTGTCTAATAGTCCTCAAGGGGTTAAAGTTGTTGACAATCAACAAAACTGAATTGATGTGTAGAAGTAGATGGGAGGAGGCTTTTTCTTTTGAAAATAGAGTATTAATTCTTCAAAATATTAAGATTCATTTAAAGAGTTACTTTTGTTACCAGAAATTATTTTATAATACAAATGCAGAGATTCAATCTCCAACAATATATAAATATTACATACTGAGTTTTTTCAATCTACTTAATGGGTATCAAACATGATTCTTTTCGTAATTTTTAAAGAGCAAGACATTGCCCTTTCCATTAGAGAGATGATACTAAGTGCATCATCATTGTAAAATGGTCTTAACATGGTTGCCAAGAGTTCATGGCAGATAAATTGAACGGGGAAAATGACCTTTTGCCCTTGCAATTTCGTTGACTCGTAGGAATCATCAAAAAAAGAGAAGAAAAAACTGGAGGAGGAAAACAAGATTTTATTATATGGGAGATGTTTCACTTCCACCTACAATGTATACATGGTTCTCTATGCTCTATGAGTTGATTTTTAGTTTAAAAACAGAATATTCTAAGAGCTGATATGGTATCAGAAAAAAAATTAAAGATTTTTGGTACAATTATACACAGCAAAGAAGACAGAAGGAGAATATCATTAACGAAAGAAAATTCTCATTTTAGATTCTGATATTATATTGATCTATTAATTTAGTAATACCATGTTGTTACAATCTTTAGTTTTTTTAAACTAAAGAAAGAAAGAATGATTTAAAGTGAAAAACATTTTCTGAAATCAAGAAGTAAAGTAAAAGTTTAGTAAAATCAAATAGTACTAAATAGCCAACACATAAGAGTGAGGAGTTAGTGCTACACAACAACTTCATTGGTAGCATTATTAATGGAATTTGCATGAGAAGTATAGAATTATGGGCATAAAGGCTTAACCATTTGGAAGTAATAAATAATAATTTAAACATAATGTTGTGTATACAGTGTACATGGATGAGTATGTGAAGATGAGAAATGGTAACATACATTTCACGGTTAGGGTCACCCCAGTTATACCAGCCTTTGGGAATGATGATGTTGTCCATATACGTGTAAGCAAAGACCACGCGAGAAAAGGGTCCCCATGCCCTTCCAAGGTATAGTGCCCCTGATCCCGTGACCTTACAGTTCACAAATGAGAACCCTGTGTCCTCCAACATACTGCTCCTTCCTTGAGCTGTTACTGCCCCTGTATTCTGTGCTATTGCATGCACGTGACATCCCTATTTATAGTATATTTCACAAACACAATTATCAGATTCTCTGTACCACACCATGTTTATTTCAACAGTTAATCACTTATCTCTTTATTAAACCATTGTTTTAGTGACTGTTTTACCTTGATAATTAGAAAAAAGAAAAGCTAATGGAACATGGATAGAAGAAAGTGGTTGGATTTTTTTATGATTACAGTAAATTGTATATCAGTATTGGTTAAATTTGCTAAATAATAATGCATCAGATACAACTTGGTTAGGCTATTCTGGTGTGAAGAATTTATTGCATGTTTCAAGACATGTGACCTTTACCAACATCTAAATGACACTTAATTGAAAGTTATCATCTCTTTGTTTATTTGTTACATAAAATTCGGTTTATGTTATAATTTCTCTCTCTTAATCGAAGACTATGATATTTCAAGGTTTTGAATTAAATAAGCAATCATTGCAGATTAGAGGTATTAATTATTATGGAAAGGAAATCTAACCTCAAATAGTGAGAGAGAGTTGCCAAATATGAAATCAACAGTGCCTTCAATGTAACAATCCTTATAGTAATGTCTGCCCACATGATCATAGAGAGTGTCTTGAGCTCCTAAAAATTTGCAGCCTAAGAATGCTGCTGTGTCTGCTGAAATCCTTAATGCCACCGCTTGCTTTCCAATTGCTCCTGGTGCAGGAACAGGAGTCGTGTTCTGCATTCACAATATATATTATTATGCTTGCAAAACACAAACACAAACAAAAAGAAAGCTAAATTTGGAAAGATATAGAGGGAGGGTTTTTTTCTTACTTGGAATGTGATGTTCTTGGCAATGAAATAAGGTGAATTCACAGCAAAAGTTGCTGAACCATAGGTTCCTAGTGGCCTCCCGTTTGAGCCAGGTGTTTGAGCAGTGTCACTCCATTTAACAATGGTTTCATCTGCACCAGCTCCCTCTATTGTTATGTAGGATTTCAAAGCAGGAATGTTAACTTTCTCCCTGGACACATACACAAAGGGAATGGGAAAATCAGATGTAATTTAATTCAAAGGCTTTTCACAATTCATTCCATTAATAAATGCAGAAGAAAGTTTGCGTAATGTAACACGAAGATGGAAGTATAAGGACAGAACTAAAAGGCTATCCTTTGCAAAATATTCTTCAGACAAAGACCAATTCTCTGGGATTTTGAATGATAGAACGAGAAGGAAAAGGACATTAGAAGAAACAAAAGTTGTAAAAATAAACAGAAAAAAAAATTCAATCTTGAATGCAGACAAACAACAAAATCCATGTCTTATATGAACAAACTACAATTGAGAAGGCAACAGAGCAATAGGACCAGAATGTGGCAGAATTCAATTGAAGTACGAGAAAATGCAGTACTATTACTCACGTGTAGACACCTGCATGGACTTTTATGACCACTCTCACAAGATTGATTAATGGAAGGGAATCAATGGCTTCTTGAATTGAGGTAAAATCTCCAGCACTAGGATCCTTATCAACGTGCAAAGTGTAAGAAGCCACAAGCTTATTCTTAGCTGCCTTATAAACTGAGTGTTTGAGGGAACCAACAAAGTTCACCCATTTCATGAATTGCTCTTCCGTATACTGCTCTTTAGTCATGTTGGTCGATAATCCTTTACCAGCAGAACCTCTTGGTCTAATTCCCTTGCTATGGCTATGTACTCTACTGGGATTTTGCAGAAAGAGAAGAACTGCTAACAAGATGAACATGTAATGCAATTTTGACATTGTAAGAGATACAACAAAGAGAGACAGAAGGAAAAAAACAGTTTGAAAACTGATTGTTGATGTGACAAAGATAGAGAAAAAATTATGTTAGTAAGAATAATACAGCACTAATGGGGAATGGTATTTGGAATTTGAAGTGGCCTAGAAACTGGTTATTGCTATGGTTTATATACTACTAGTTATGGCACTTGGTTTAGGTGTAAAGTAACAACATTAGTTATGGCATTTGGTTCAAGAAAAACTGGTTTTGGTTACTTTAAGCAAGGATTAGGTTCAGTATATAGAAAAAAAAAAACTGATTGAGATAAGAAATCTTAGTCACAAGTTTCTTAATGAAATCAATAAATATTTTGTATTTATAACATGATTAAGCAGAAAATAAGGTTAAAATGAAAAATAATGACAGAGAAAGAGAGGTCACGGGTGGTTCTTCTACTGACATCCATGTAGAAAAGAGGAAGAGAGAGAGAGAGAGACAATGTCAACCACAGGACAGGTTGCACTTTCTGCGTATAAGAACATTGTCTCATGAAAATATTGTCATTAATTATTAGTCATCTTCCATTTGTTTTTGCTGTTTGTTTGGTGTTGCCCGTGAGCCTCTTTTTGTTTGTGCATGATCCTGGCATTATTCTTATTGAGATAATATAATAGGTTGAGTTGTACT
Organism: Macrotyloma uniflorum; assembly: GCA_016859785.1. Classification (NCBI taxonomy): domain Eukaryota; kingdom Viridiplantae; phylum Streptophyta; class Magnoliopsida; order Fabales; family Fabaceae; genus Macrotyloma; species Macrotyloma uniflorum. The sequence goes on from BDMB01000030.1 coordinate 2,228,951, forward strand.
TATGTGCATTTAATAACATTTCATATGAAGAATATACAAATTTAGGCCAACTTTTCTGCTTGTGCATGCTGAGTATTGGTAACACCTACTCTTGAATCATGGCCGTCCAATGTTTGGACATTCGTTAATGTAATTAGATTCTTCTTGTTGTTTAGCTGAATAGTGTTATTTGACCACTTGGTAATGGTTCAGATTTTCTCAATTCTAAAGTCCATGTGGTTGGTGAATCAGAGAAACTCTGTGGGCACCAATAAAGGACTATGCACTGTGGCTAAAGCAACATTGGTGAGGCCAAAGTCATAAACTCTTGGATGTCGATGAAAATGCACCCTGGCAAAACTTTAATTTGGTTCAATCTTCTCTCTTGTTCCCTTTTTTTATGCTTTTGTTATGTGACTCTGGAGCTACTCATTTTCTATTGGCAGATTCTGTTCACTGTTGTTGGTTTATCCTTCAGTGGTTTCTCTTGCTTTATCATTTTCGCTTTTCTTTTGAAAAATAAGAGAAAAAAGTCACGTTTTATTTTTGTTATATAGATAATATATTATCTCAACCAGATTTTATAACTCAAATTTAAAAAGTTTTCCTTAAATTCGTTAAAGATTCAGAAAAATTACCAAAAGTTTTTGGAATGATTGGCAATGGGAAAATTCCATTTATAATTACAGAAATTTTGTGTAATATATATTTGTAATCATATATAAAGATAATAAATCTTTATATATCTATTAAATATATATTATTCTCTAAGTTAGATTCAATCTAATTAAATTATATCTTCAACAGTAATGAAGGTTAGGAGGTGGTGGATCAGATTATGTTGTGTTTTGCAGCATGTAGGAATCCCAGTTGCTGATATAGCATTTGGAGGAGGGAAAAGACAAAACTTTTTGTTTTGATCATTAGAATATAGATGTATCATTTTTCTCATGTTCGCCATGCATGTTGTTCTGGACAAGCACGTAACAAAATGAAAGAAAGAAGTCACAGTATTCAAATTTAGAAAATAAAAATTCAAATTCCATATATTTCTGTAAAACAATCTCAAATTAAGACAAAGTTCATGTTTGAATAAACTTCTGCATAAGTATTATGTATTTGTAAGAGAAAAAAAAGATAAAACACAGTTTCTCTACAAGGTAAAATCAATTTAAGTATCTTAGTTTTTGAAGAAGTTAAATGAAAAATGATTCTGTAAATTTAAGAACATAAGTAGATTTTAATTGATCTGAGAAGTTCATGAAAAAGATAGATCTATGTTTTTGAATTTTAGTAGGCTAAGATCCCAATACACTTTAAATTAAATAAACAACACCTAATATTTAGATCACAGCTTAGCATGGAGAATCTGGAGAATGAGATTTCAAATAAAGACAATTCAAGTCTATTAAGGAGCTTGAGAAAGAATGACCAGAGAACGGTATGTTGAGAGAATCTCTTTTAAATAACCAGTAACATATATTGGTTTTTGTGCAAAACATTGAAACATGATTGTTCAGGTTAGTGACGAGAGCTGAATGATAGATTGATAATGGCTGCGCGAGCATTCACTGACAGAGATGACCTGTTTAGAATGTCATGATATAAATATTTAGTAAATTTCTTTAGTTTTTTTGTTGCTATTTAAACATTATGCTAAAACAAGTCTAGAGTGTAGTTAGTGTTAAACGACATAGACACTATATTTTTCTTTTCTCTGTTTTCTTGGCATATTATATCAGTTAGCATTTTTATGATTTTTCTTCTTTTTTCTTATGATGTCAAATGGCATGAGGTGTTAGTGCTTCATTATTCAAATGAAAATGTTTTGACAGTAAACCAAGGCTATTAGTAAAGATGAAATTGAAGGATTTTTTCAATCAAAAGGAAGAGCAAAGGAGATGAAATTGAAGGAAAGGAGATAATGTAGAAAAACGAGCAATATCTCCCCATTCTCAACTCATCGTATTTATAGTGATGATCTAATTACCTAATAAACATTTTGTTGAAGTTATTCAAAAATTAAATTAAGTATTATTGTCTTCTAATTCCATTTTTAGATTTATGGACCTTCAAAACATAATCACTATGGTTCTCAATGTTTCCCTGAAATCGATGATGTTGTTAAAATGGCAAAATATCTACAAACTGCATAATCATGGCATTGTGTAGAGCACGAAGTTTGGAAAGTGTCAAGAGCCATTAAACAGTCTCGCTAGTTCTCGTTGGTCAACTACACGAATATCAATTTAGCTGTACATTTTCTATTCATGGTAAATTATGTATAAATGTATTCATGGTAAATATTACGTTTCTTGATGTGAACCTAGTCATGAAACAATCCTATTATCAATTTTGCATTCAATGCTTGCTTGGGTATGAACCTGGACCTCGCACCGAAAAAAGTAATCTGCATGGAATTTCTGGAGATAAACATTTGCAATCCAAAATATCGTTTTAGGTATGAAAAGGAAAAGCTTGTAAATACAAAATTAGGTTGCTGTTTTGGTTGATATACTGTGGGAAGAATATTTTGGATCATGACCTATTATTTTGGATCATTCCTATATGTTAAATGCAGGATAACTCAAGGTTGGGTAAGGGTCTTAGTTTTTTTTTTTTCCTTAGCAATGTCTACTTCATGTATACGATTGATTCAGTTACTTCTCAGTATTTGTTACTTACGTATAAATGCAACTTGTTTTTGCAGATAAGCAAAAAGAAAAAAATATTCATCCGTGGTCCGAACACTAATTCTGTTTATAGTTCCCATCATTTTTCGGTTGAAGAAGAAATGATAAAAAAAAAAAAAATTGTTTTTTTCGTCAAAAGTATTTATTATTTAAAGTGGAAGTTGTTTAACCCTCACGTAGGTTGCAATTTTCATCTCAAATAAGATTTTAAGCTACTTTTGCTTGTCACTCACTTAGGAGGCTGAAGCTCAAATCTTATTTTGGCAGATATGAAATCCAAGATGTGAGAGAAATTAACGTTGCTGTTATCAATTTTTATTAGATTATTAATAACAAATAATTAATTGGGAGTCACAAGACTGAACATCAAAAAAGAAATCCCTCGTACGATAAGACAGCTTCAAATTAAACCGAGTTCTATAAATATCAAAATCCCATTTTTTCCCTGTAAAACGGTAGTACGTTTATATTATCAAACATCATATTGAACACAAACGTATTCAATTGTTAGACGAAATCTGTTGTTAAGTATACAGACCTAATATTACCAACTACTTGTGCCATCAACAGTCAAGGGTAAAAACATTATGTCAATGAAACTACCAACAATTCCCTGTTCATAATACCTGCGGTACAGATCAGGTGTACGTAAAAATGGAAAATATACAGAGAGAAACGGCCTTTAATCACTACCTGGTGGGTTAGTTCCTATAACTTAACTTTGTGCAATTTTAACTATACTAGGATTTGACCCTACTTATATACAAAATAACCAAAATGAACTTCACAAATTTACTTCCAAACCTTGATGGCCCCGTCTCTACCACTTGAAAGTAGGAGTCTCTGGTTTAACTTAATAGAAGCCAAAGAAACAACAGAGTCACGATGGCAACCAGCAGAATCAGTGGCAGCAGCTGCAAGAATCGCCTTTGCTGTCAGTTTGATTGTAAGAGGACGTCTTTTTGTCTCCTGTTAATAAGAGTCAAAGATAAAATTTTAGCTGCTTGTATTTCGAAACAAGTTGGAAAGTTGACCAAGATGCAAGCAATATCCAACAGCATTATGAAGGCACCACGAATTTAACCGGTCAAGTATTCACATGGGTAACAAGGATCTAGCCATTCAAAACATAGAATTTACTGAAGAATGTAAAGGTTCCTGCCACCCATGCTTTAATCTGTCATCCTATCATCGATTCCCTCTTGAAGTCTATATATTTTCACTTGTTCCCCTTCTCTACATTGTTTCAAAATAAATAAAAAATATTCTGCAAGGGACACAAGCCATTATTATAGAGAAATGACCTCTCTCAATTTGATTTAGAACAAGTCATTACAACAATATTTTCTTAAAGTTTCAACAAGTAAAAAACTGTGAAGGAAGACTGACTTTGAACAATAAAACTTCTAAGAAAATCATGAAAAGTAATTACTTCGGCAGATATTCAAAAAATGATACTTGAGTACATCTAATTTCTTGACTAGTTCAGCAAAGGAATCATTGGCTAATTCCTGGCAGTTTGGACAGAAACTACCAGAGTTAAAAAAAAAAAAAAGATGGATAATTTAACTGAACCAACTAAAAAGCAAACTACTCAGGCCATATCTCAGTGATAGTTGAGGTACCTACATTGATATTTTATTCAGCCGTGTATAAACCATAAATCCAGCTTTTTGTAACTACTATGCTGATTGAGAACCTTCCCCTCAACAAAACATTCACGCACACTAAAAATAAGAACCTTGAAAACACAATCTACTGAAACATAAATTACCTGTACAACTTGCACCCCAAAACTAGATTTTGTTTCATAAAAATCATCATTTCCTATTCCTTTTAAGTTTGGTCCACAAATACAGTAACTTCTGTCAGGACTGCAACAAAAAAGACAAATTGATTCAATCAGACCATCCTCACAAAAATAAAAAAACAGGTAAACAAGATTGAAAGTTCAGCACAAAACCTGTAATGATCCCACCGACGTATCTTTAAATCAGTGCCTCCAGTCAACAAATCACCCCCAGGCAAGGGAAGTAATGAACGAATACCAGGAAGACGAGGAGGAGGTTCATTTAGCTCATCAACTCCATACTTGCGATTAACATTTCTTCTTAGATCTGACTGAGAAGTTGGCTTACTTGAAGGTCTGGCCAAGGCCCAAGGCATATCAGACATTTCAGCATCACTGTCATAATTGGCCATCCTTAGGACCTGTGAGAAGATTTTTTAATTGTAAAAGACAATAATCAGCATATTACTAATATGAAATAATACATATGATTCAATAAGGTTACATGATACATCAAGGTTATAAAAATATGGGTACAGGTAGGTTCATGCAATAAACCTTGTGGAACCGTCTCATAAAAAAATTAAGTCACACAACAAAAGACGGTGAGATCAATCAAAAACCATATTTCTCGGGATAAATAGAAATTTGAACTGGGCTGGAATATTTGTTGATACTGCATTTTGTTGTAGCACATAGAGCTTGTTAATATCTATAAATAAACAAAAAACAGTTAACCTCATACCTGGTGGCAGCTACCATTCTCTGCATTCCAAAGAGAAACTTCATTGCAACCAGCAGCCACATAAACAAGGGGCCTAGCAGCTGAAGACAGAGAAGCATTTGAAGGAGGAAGAAAGAGACACATCTTTTCTATAGGGCAAGCAAGAGAATACTGCCAAGAATTAACAGGTATAAGAAACCTCAGGTCCCAAAGTGTAATAACCCCCCGGGAGGACCCTGATACAAACCAATTACCACAAGGCCCCGATGCTAGAGAAGAAGCATAGCCCTCTTCAGGAGTAGCTTTAAGAGTCCAGGTATTGGAATTTGACCTAGTATCCCATAGATGAATGCCACAGTTCTGTGTACTGTACATAATGGTATAATTATCCACAGGGCAATTCAAAAGGTTGAGTATGGCACCTTCCTTGATATCCTTCTTTGTGATATCAGCAATGCCAGAATATTTCTCAACAACGTTTCCAAGACCTCTAGAGATATGATCAACGGAAAACATATGGATAAATCCATCAGATGCTCCAATTATAACTTGTGCAGAACCTGGAAGCATTGATGCACACAACACACGGCTTCCCTCCAGGTGATAAGTTAGCTTAGACCTGAATGAAATGTCCTTTTCTAACTTTCTGGAATCCCAAATCTTGACTGTAGAATCATCAGATGCACTCACAAAGAAACTATGGTCAGCAGATATAGCTATGTCATTGACAGCTGACCGGTGCTCCTGGAGGTGTGCAACCAACACACCACGGGGCCTCCAACCAGAATCGGGAATGGAAGCTCGAGCAAAAGATGGAAATCCTGATAGATCAGTTTGGGCAGTTGCATCTTCAAGTGCAATTGAAGTACCTTTAATAACAGAAGATCCCAAATCTTGAAATGTGCTATTAATATAGGCCGTCTCATTTTCCCTGGCTTCTGGTTCATGTACCACTCGATGGAACTGTTTAGAACCATTGGTGATACTAAATGAACCTGAAAAAAGCTTCGGTGCAGGAACTGAACTAGCCAAATTAAAGGACTTGCTAAGTGGATTAACCCAAGGCATTGCAGATGAACTAACACTCAGAGAATTCATTGGCAGTGGAGGATCAGATGCTGTAGGTGGGATTCCCATTCCTCTCCTGTCCACACTGAAGGAGTACAAAGGTATGCCTTCTGATGGCTTTTCATTCATCAAACTGTTCACACCACTAAAATTTGGTGACATAAATCCTGAAAACTGTAACTTCTCCAAGCATTGGGTATCACGATGTCCCACAGCATTGCTATCATTATGCATAAACGCTCCCATATCTCTCAATTTCCCCTCAGCTTTGTCACAATCAGTTATCCCTGGCTGTTGGAAGGCAGCGCCAACAGTTTGTTGAACCCCAGGACCTTGTTGATTGTCAGTCCAGTTCTTTAACGAGTCCAACTCATCAATTCCTTTTTTCAGTAAATCCATTTCCCACAGTTTAGATTGTGAAGAACTATACCATATTTTTCTTTGTCTTTCTAACATGTCCGAACTCCTGGAGTTCTCCAAGACTTCATAGAAAACCTGTCTTGAGACAGGAGGTTTTATACATGAAAGCAGAGCCTTCTCAGAAGCAAGAGACACAGGTTGCCTGCGGAGAAAAGGCCGTATAACAGGAGCAAGGAAAACATAAGAATCTACTGCACCCAGGCACTCACTGCTAGCAGCAATGAAAGAGACAACTGATCTCCGTACCCATTCACTAGGATAACACAATAAAGGAAAGGCACGCTCTATCATTTGAAGCAATGTCCTCTTCCGGAAAAACCCATTTTCGCATAGAATAGTCATACATTCCACGGCTTTAACGATGACAGATTCTGTCACGTCACTTAAAGCTTGCTCAATATAAGGTAATAAATATTCTTCTACACTTCTTTGCCCCACAAAAAAGCAGACATAAACAATTTTTTCATAGAATACTGTCCTTAATTGCTCATCACGATCATTTAAGAAAGCAGGAAGAATGGGTAAAAGAGAGTCATTACTCTGTCTCACACCAAAGAAGTAGCACAGTTTACCAATATCCTGAAGAAGTGCTCTCCGTATATTTGGGGTTTGCTTTGGACCCATAACAAGTTCTTGGACAACCTCTGCAATGGATTTCCTCAGCTGCAGCAGTTGAACATCACCATTTATCCTCTTCATTCTTCCAGAGGTCTGAGTGGATGACGTCAATGGCTTCTGTGACAAACTCAATTCATCAAGGACACCGGCCTCACTCAAGCTTATTGAGCGTATCAGGAACCCATAAGCAGTCAGTGCCAGTTTAGCTATATTGCTGGCATAGCATATCCTCACACTTTCCTCAGGATCATCAGGAAGCATAGAAAGCATTGGAAGAATATACTCGGGAAATATCTTTGCATCGCTGGGAGGAAAATCCCTCACTAAGGGAAGAATGTCACACAAAGTCTCCAAAGCAGCACAACGGACAATTGCTGCTGAATCTGAAAGCATCACAATCACATATGGAATAACACGCTGCAAACGATCTTCATCATCAATATATAGGGCGGAAGCCTTCAACAAGAGTACAGCTGCCCTTCTGAGGTGAGGCAACTTGACATTGCGTATGCAAGAGCACAGCAAAGAAGTTATTAAAACCATGCCTTCACATCTCATACTATCCTTTGGTAATGGTAGAAAAGGCATTCCAAATGTATCTGATTGACTATCATACTCAGACATCAATGAATTTAAATCATTCATAGTAATACTTTTCAGAAAGGGATGGTCATTTCCTCGAAAAGCATTGGAGATAGTTTGAAGCAGTTTACCAGTTTGCAGATATGTTGGATTTTCAGGGAAGGTTGAATTATGTGTGTTTCCTGCTACATGAGACGGATTATTAATTTTTTTAGCATCCCTCAGTAGGCTATTAATATCTCCGAGAAGTTCATAGTGATCATGGACTAAGCCTTTGCCTATGTCTTCTCTCTTCATCAGTGAATCCTTCACGAAACTCACACTTTCTTTAGCAACCATATCTTCCAAAAGTTCCCCAGAACTAGCACCTGCATCATCAGATGATTTATTGTTCATCATTTGTTTAAGTATCTCCGGAAAAGCACTTTGGCATAGTAAAACCTACACAGAATGGTCAAAGCAATCAGGTATACAGAAAGTGTCAAATCCTTAATGATCTAAATTATTTCAGCCAATTCGTATACCCTCATGTCAGAATGAAGAGGACTCCAGCAACGGTAAAAATCATGTAGAAATGGTGAAAAATAGATTGGAAAAACAACTGCAGCATATTCCTTCAGATATCTTTCAGCAGAAAATCGGGACTCTGGTTCTAACTGAATCATGTGCAATATCATTTTACGGATTCCAATATCTGATATCTGCATCCCATATAGAGAATACATATAAAATATTAAAAAGTGAGTCATACAGGAATACCAAACAATACTACATGCACACACAAAAATATATATACTTTTTCAAGGTGTTGACTTGGATCATATTGCCCTCTGCGATAAGCCAGAAGTTGAGACAGTTCAAATAGTGGCTGCCCCTCAAGGAAAAGTTCAGCAATTACGCACCTGAAGATGTAGATATTTTCAACTTAGAAATAATGAGAAAAATCATAACAAGAAAACAGATTTAAGAACATGACATAACTACAACACCGCCTTAGTTACTGCTTCAATATAGTAGACCTAGAGAGTCAAGGTTCAACATAAATTTGTACAAAATCAAATCAATAGCAGACTAAAACATCACCTCTACCTCACCATAATTACAGCACTATAATGCCTTGCAGATAAATTATTTTCACCATTTGCTTAGTCAATTAATTAAATTACTCGCACATGCATTTTCCTATTTCCAGCCGGAAACATGGAAGGTTGAAAAACTAAAACATCTTCCAGAGTAACATTCTTGCAGTAAAGAATGCTCACCCAACTGCGAATATATCCATGTAGGGTTTTAAAGGAGTATCTTGTACCACCTGCATCTCCCCTCCATGTTCATAAAATCTCTGAAATGGCATGGCCCAAAAACAATGAATAAAATAAAGAAATAGAGAGAATGAGAGAGTAACATAATCATGTTAGGTATGAACAAGAGGCGACTCACAATAAAACACATAATTAGGGGCACACTATAAGGATTAACAGTTTTCATCACTAACTGCATTTTTCTGTTTTAATAAAAGAAGAACGGTCATCATAAATTTTGTGCAATAAAGGTGAAAAAGTACCTGCAGAATAACTTCGCAATAAAGGTCAAAATTGTTAAATCAACAAAAAAACTATAGAAACTGCCCTCTAAGATCATGACAGATTTTTCGATCATATTAGTTTCAATTCTCAAGTACAGATGTGTCTTATTTATAAGCCTGTAACAAATATTTCATAGCATAAGAGTCTTAGCTGAATCAATCCAACAAGGCCCACATGCTGAACGCATAAATAAATTAAGCCTCTAAACAGAGGGTTACCTAGTAAGCACTCCACTTGCACCTTTGTACTAAAACTTGTATCAATTAAATAAAGGAATAAGAGAAAATACACTGCAACATCATATCTAAAAGCTTTGCAACATATGTAGATCTACTCAGTTGCAGCAAAAATGCATCTCGGGTGAGCAAACAATTGAAATAAGAAATAGAACAAAAAAATAAATGAAATAGATATAGAAGGTAAAAGAACAAAAACCTCAGGTGCAAGATAACAGAGTCTTCGTCCACCAGTGTCAAAGAAAAAAGAGAAATCGGATGGGTCATCATAAGGAATGTACGTGGGTTTGAAAGATGCAAAGTCAGCAAGGTAAAGCCAATTGGAGGAGGTAATCAGCACATTCTCACACTTGATATCACCTTAAACAAAATGCAAATTTATACAAATAACATCAATGCATTGACAGTCGAGCAGTGATAGGAGAATGTATATTATTATCAGCCAATAAATCCTTCTCCGCTCTATCCTCTCATTTCTTATCGTGTCCATCTTTGAAGGATGATTTCAGTTAAATCAAGACTTACCGTGACACACTCCATTCTCGTGGCACTGTTTTAAAGCTACAAGCAACTGCACATTACCACCAAACAACAAATTAAAAAAAAAATCCAACTCCATCCATTGCTAAGTAAAACTGTAGACAAGTGAATCATCGAATAATACCTGAAAAGCCAACCATTTCTTCTCAACAAGACTAAGAAAAGGTCGAGTGCTTAACCTATCATGCAGATTATGGAAGAAATGCTGCCTCAAAAGGTACGCTGCTTTATCCGTCTCTTGCCAAAACTGAAACACCAGACTCCCACATGCTCAGTCCAAACAATAGGGTGTGTCTTTGGATAAGTATCTAGAAGTTGATTTTGAACAAAAATTCTAAAAGCTCTTACGCTTTGACGCAAACTACTTCTGATAAATTTGACACAATTGCGAAACTCAGTATAAATTTTTTTATTCAACGCAAAAGTTACCTAAATTTACTTCAAGTCAATCAATTCCAGAGTTAAAATTAATCTTCAAAGTAGAGCTAAACTAAATATATAAACATTTACCTAAATCAAATTAGCCAGTATTTCAACATGGTTAACGTGAATTTTTTCAGAATATACTAAATCGGACATTCTAAGGTGAATAGATAGATTGATTAATTAATCAATTAATTAAATATCAAAATGAAGAAACGAATTGATTGAAGGAATCAGAAGACCTGAAACGGCCAAACGTGAGGGTGATCGATGGAGGTGAAAATCTGTTTGATCTGAGAGAGGCGGCGTTCGTATTCGGAGAGATCGAGAAAATCGCCGCGCTTGAAATAGACCTTGACGAGGACCAAACCCTCATCGTGTTTGCACTGAATCGACTTGAAGAACCGGCCTCGACCTAACACCTCCTTCAGAACCAGATTGTACGTCGACGGCAGGTCGTGCAGGTAGTACTCCGACGCCGAAACCTGCGTCGTGCGCGCGATTTTGTTCCCCATCGCGCTTCCCCTTCGCGATTACCTGCTTCTACTACTACTTCCCATTCCGTTTTGCTGTTGTCTTCAGCTTAAGAAATAAATACGTTTGGGATTTGTTTGTTTGGAAGGTTTCGATTAAACAAAATCTTTTACCATTGCAATTGAATCAGATGGTTGAACCTGTTCGGATTGTGAATTGAAATTTTTAGTTAATTTTGGGCCTGTATTTTAAACTAACTTTTAAATGAAAATGATTTTATCAAAATTGATTTTAGAATAAAGTAATATTTAAAAAACAATCATTTTTTTTGACACAGCTAATATTCAATTCATAAAAAAACCATTATTCGTTTTTAAACATGAAAAAATTATTAATCTTTCTTTTTAAAAAAATTGTATTGACTCATTTATTAAGTAAGAAACTTTTGGAAACTAAAATTAAATCATTAGGAATGGCCTAATCCAATACATAATTATTATAATTAACACAAACAACTAAACAACTATTGGAAAAAAAGGACAAACACTCTTCTTAGTACTTAAAAAAAAAAAATTATCGTTAGAATCTTTCGAGATGAGTTTTAAAGGAAAAGTTAGAAAGCTTTTCCTTATAATACCTCAATTGTTAATATTTTTTATTTAAAAAATTACATTTTAAAAAGGTATAATAGAATATAACCGAATATAAATCTAATCGATTATTCTATTATTTATATGCACAATAGTTCTAATTGATTATATTTAGTATTTTATTATTTTTTCATATTAAAAAGAATCAATTTATCGAACATATAATAAAACAAAAATTCATAATCGATTAACATATAATACTTTATTATTTATCTATTATATATAATATCAATGTCTATAACTCTATTCCTAAAATTAATTTATAATATTAAAAATCAAAGTAATATGAAATTAATGTCATAAATTTGTACATATAATTAAGAATTATAATTATATTGGTTTTTCTAAATATTCAAAATAAAAATAATTATGAAAGATATTATTAAAAATAAAAAATAAAAAATAAAAATAATTATTAAAATATTATTATTAGTATTTAAAATAATTAAAATAGAAAAAAATATTATATTATATTATTTAAAAATATTTTTCTCTTTGAATAATATTTTAATTTCATAAAATTATTTTTTTAATAATAAAATTTTTCTAAAAATATATTAATTATTTAATATTTTCATTTATAAAAGTAATAATTAATACTAAACAATGTTAATTTTATTTTAAAAATATCTTTTATATCTAAAAATATTTTAATCAATAAAATAATATTTTTTTTATTTTATTACATCAATTAAATTAATTACAAAGTTTAATGTAATTTCTTCTTATTTTTTATATATTTTTCTTTAATCCAAACAAACCATTTTTTATTTTTTCACACTCTCGCTTTCCTCTCCTCAATCCAAAGGGTTAAATGAAAAAATTTTATTTAATCAGTCCTTCAAATTTAATACTGTGGTTTCAATTGATAATATGCATACATTCAACAAATATTATGCCTAAGAATATTTACTTATATTTAATATTTTTTATTTTACTTCAAAAAAATTTAATCTTAACAAGAAAATGAAAAGGATAGGATAAAAAGAGTGAAGTTAAGAATGCTTATAAAATCGTTTTATACTTTCAATTAAAAACTATCATAGAAGTATCTTCTAAAATTATATTAAGAGTATCACCATCAACTTCAACAAAATCCAAGTTTACTATTAAAACTATTTAAGTTTTTAGCTCAAGGATTTTTGTTTTCCTATATAGTGCAACAAGAAGTAAGGGCATGTTTTAATTACTTTTTCTTAGAAAGAGTTTAGGTTTTTTTAGAATAGAAACTTGATTGAGAATCTAACTTTTTGAGTAAAGAAGGAAATAGCAAGGAAATAAATATAAGAGAACATATACCTATTTTTTTTGTTTTTAAAATACTTTACAAACAACTTTCAATGCTTAATCAATTTTAAATTAGAAATGGACAGTGGAAGAACTGACAATAGCTTTACAAAATGACTTTACATTACAAAAAGAAAAAACTAATAAACAAACAGGGCCTATGTTTAAAAAAAAAAAAAATCAGGATAAGAAAGGGGAGAGTTGAGCAAAATTGAAGAGGATTATATTAAAAAGAATAGGCAGAATTTCATTAGAAGTGGTCAATGGAGATTTTTCTGCCTTTAATTTGCTCAAACAGCAATATCTGTATTCCCCAGAATTGGATCATCTCATGCATCTGCCAGTTTTAAGCGGGGAACAATATTCATTGATTGGAGTTCCTGAAATTAGGAATCAAATTTATCAACAAAAAAAGTTAGACAGAGTCAACAAAAAGAAAATAAAATGCATAGTGCACGGGGTGAGAAATTTTGTAAATGTCCAGAAAACACTGGCAACTAAAACAAAGCTTCATTGAACAAAAATGCATTATTTGTTTTATGATGAGATATATCTACACAGCCTGCTAATTAGAGTCCTCGGATAATACAATGTGGAATGGTTTCAACTCGAACTGAAGAGCAATTTCAAATTTACGATATGTAGAATCGAGTAACTGGAAGATTTAGGTGATGCAAAGAGTGAAACTTCGTTGATTTAGAAGTTTCTATGAACTTTATATGTATGCTAGTATATTTACAATGATTCATTCTTAATTGTTAAGATGTAAAATAGGTTCTAGGACTGTTTGCTCATGATTGATTCTTTAATATCTACATATACAAGATATTCAAACACATTATACCTGAATCATGAGTTTGCATGCATATGGCAGCTTCATGGTAGAAATCTTGTCTCCGTTCTTACAAGATGAACAAATACCAGTTTTTAGCTTATGGTTGTAATATCCTAACAACCCACATGCTGTACAGACCTGTGTAAAAAGGAAATTGTCATCAGTCAGTTTGATTTTAAAGAGATAATAAGGTAACGTAGCATATAAGCTATAATGATTCCATTAATGGGGCAAACACGTCGAGTTAAATTATCACTTTTTGACAGAATAGATACAGTCTGGAGATATTAAGACCGGTTTTGTCAATTCAAATGATTTCACCAAATCTTAGAGACCCCAATTGGCTTATGTGTGTGTTAGAAACATGTATGTGTATATCATGTAAATATTTACCCTCTTCGCTGCTTCCATTGGCCTTCTTAGTAAAGTCCGAACCACCTTGAAGGATTCTGTCATCTTTTCTCAATCAGTGCAACACCAATATCTCCCCATAAACAATTATTTTGCATCACGTCCTCTCTTGTTTGACCACACCTCCATCTTAACATTATCATTTCTACTACTCTCACTTTTTCCTCTTGTCCATTTCAAGCCCAACATTCACTATCAAAATATAGCTAGATGAATATTTTTACTATATTCATCACACTATATTTGAGTCTGCAGTTGGCCTAGGTGATGAACTACTATATATTTGGTTTTCAACATAAATTTTTACGTTTCAATGCATCAATCGTTTCGAGATATTAAACATGATGCATCAATCGTTTCAATTCTATTCAAATTTGGTTGAATGGCTTGCAGAGTGCATTGTCAGATTCGTTACATTAACAGTTTACAAGCAAGACCCATAATCTAATTCTTCAAGAAGGGCCCTTTTTCAGCATTGAAAAGACTTTAAAAGCTTCAAAAATAAAGGCATGAGTTGGGCACGAGCGTTGACTCTCATTTAATAATTATCCATTAACCTTTTTCATTTAAATCATTATCAATGGGAAGTGCTTAGTGACACCATATAAAAAAAAGAGGATGAACATATGGAACCTAGTTGTCTACCAGAAATTTCTTCTCCGTTAATATTATAAACCGTTCAATTATTTTTTTCAAATGAAACTAAACTGGATAGCGGACTAACACTATTGAAATGCAATAAAGAATGCAGACATGTGGTATTAACATAAAGTCCAGATTATTACCTGAACTTCAAAAGGATCACTAGACAACATAAGTCGCTCATAAATTAACATACTAGCACCATATGCAATCAAGCAATCACGTTCCATTTCTCCAACACGAAGACCTGAAAAATATAAGAGAAAGAATGATGTTAAGCTTTACCTACATTAACTAATAAATAGATAAATTACCATGTAGTTAAAGCCACAAGATAGAATTTTAATCACAAAACTATTTCAAGCGTCAATGAACGGAACAGCAGAAAATAAAATTTAAGTTGAACATACCAATCTAGGAAGGTAGGGGAACAGGAGCAGTGATCCCAGTAACAATTTTCACTAAAAACGTAATAAATTCTAAAACTTATCAAAAAAGAATAAACTGCAAACCTCCATTTCTAGCTCTCCCTTCTGTAGGCTGTCTGGTTAGCATGACGCGAGGGCCACTACCACGAGCATGCATCTTATCAAGCACCTGATAAACACCACAGCTGTTACTTATAATCGATAATTCAATTTTGTGCTGGATGCATGAAAAATATAACAAATCAATCCCTACTATTACAACAATGTTAGAAAAAAATGTTGCCTAGTCTAGAACTTTTCCTTTGCACCATTTGAGTCCTTGCATATGGAGGGTCCACCCGGAGGCAAACAGTAAACATTTACTCATTGGCATTTATCATGTGGGAACCAAAATGTAAGTTTCTTGGTGCAGTGACCAAATTGAAAAATGGTGTCAAGTGTAGGCATACATTTTTAATTTAACCTATTGTCAAATCAACAATCAAACCAAAAACTCCACTTCTCTTAGTAATAGCAATATACTACCACACTAGGAACAGAAAGATTCTAATGCCTTATAAATAATTGTACCTGAATATTGAGGACGTGTTGTTGGGATACTTGGTATAATTAGGGAATTGTCCATTTATGTAATTAGGGAAATTATGCTCTCTTTACTTAAATTCACTTAAATCTTAAGTTTTAGGGAGAAAAGCTTGAGTTTTTCACTCAGGTGTAAGATATACATATATGTAACAAAGGTAAAAAAGGTACATTGTGAAAGCAGGAATGCAGACTGTTGCACCAGCCCATTAGTTTGGAAATGGGAAACGCCAAACGAGAAATAATACCAATATATTTAATGGAACTCCCATGAATTTCACCCAACAGAAGAGTGTTTGTTGGAAAGTGTTACATAGAGTATTGCTAGCTTTTTCATGGTATAATTAGGGAAAGATGCCCTTTTATGAAATCAGGGAAATTATGCTCTCTTTCAATTGTTACTATAATAGATTGATTCTGAATCCCTAAATTTATGACATTAATGGACTCAGCCTAGTATGTAGATATGGTATTGTTATCACAGAATTTACATCATTCTTTCATTCAACAGATAGTAAAATGAAAAGAGTTAATTTCATGCTAAATGAAACAACTCAATAGTAATTCATCATTTCCTAAATAATCAAAGGAGAACAACTACATAGTAATATAGCGAAATGGAACATGGTATATTCGTATTTTGTGGTTATACTTTGAAAGGACTTCACTAACCATATGTTTTAATTTCTGGTAGTAAATAGGACCCATGAAAATATATGCCTGAAGTGGACAACCCGTAATTCCTGAAAAAGAAAAAGAGCAAAGAGGTAAATAGCATTGCTTGTGTATAACTTAAGTATATATGTCAATGCAAAACAAGAGAGCCTAAACATGCAATAAGGAACAGATTTAACAGCAAAGAGGTAGCTGAGAACTATAGAATAAAGACCTTACCCTTCCTCTTGTCAAAATATAAAACGTAGTCAAATGTCTTACCTCAATCACTATGAAGTATATTGCTCAAAAAAATAAATTCTTCATATTTTATTAGCAGTTTCTAACACTCACCACAAGCAATGCCAAAAGTCCACCAAGTAAAGTCATATTTTATGATGTTCATATACAGTTCCTATATGTATTGAATATAGCGATACAAATATTTTAAAATATATGTGCAATCTACATATCTAGATATGTACAGAAATTCATTAAACATAATAAATGTATAATTGCTTGCAAATTTAAATTGAGAATATACTTCTTACACATTACTAAAAACAAAATAAAAATTAAAAATCATTGTCAGTATACATCACTCCTTATTAATGATAGTATCAATCTCATTTCTTCTTAAATTCATCAACGGACAATATTTCTATACTATATATCTTCTATCTCTCATGTTAGTTGTATTGGATTTTTCATTTTTTAAAGACTTGGATACTCCATAAATACATATCAATGAAGTATTTAAGAATATTAGTATCAAATACGGTATGTAAAGCAAAATGAAATAGTGGTGTTTCATAATGACATTAGCCATAAATACATTACATAAAAATCCAATGGTAATATGAACTAAGAAAATAAAAACCTGAATAAATGAAATCTTTCCCACTGTAGTTGAAGCCTTTACTCACAAGAGTTTCACTGTAAGAGCATGAAACTATGAGAATACAGTTATAGATAAATCCAATGTCATTCGAGAGACAATCAAGATACCTTATGACTTCAACCTTGTCGGCATGACCACTTCTTTCCCCAAAAGCACTGCCATAGTGAAACCTACCGCATGAAACCCCTGCTTTCCCTCCAAGAAGCTCTATCATCTTTCCAACAGTCATTCGACTGATACCATTAACAAAAATTAAGTTCCCATCTTAAAACAGGTTATATTATATATTTATTCATTTAAAAATAAATTTGTTTCTAGGCAATTGGCATATGAGAGAAAATATAACGTTTTTACTAATAGTCTGACCTGTACCAAATAGGCTATCAAATGCAATCAAGTACTCTTACAACACTCTTGCATTCAATGAAGGCCAAAATTTTATTTATATGAAGGAAAATAACAATAATCTTTAACTTCAGAATTCAGATCTTGTTGGTTATTCACAGCAATTTGAGTTTATATGTCATGATTTGGTCCCCTAATTTTAAGCATTTGGGACAAATATGACGGTACACATTTTATTTGCTAGCAACTGTTGTCCAATTGACATATTATAAATAACATTTGCATTCCAATTTTCCAAAAATGCAAATTGTTTGTAGGGAAGGCGGAAATTGTTGACAGTTCAGCTATCTATGGACTAGCCATAGAATTTTGGATTAGAATCATGTCATTGATGGAATAGATAAATATCCAAAATTACCACCAATTATTTCAGTTATTTTCCTAATGTAAAGTAAGATGGTTCCCTACATGAATTATTTCAGTTGAAGGAACAAAAGTGTTTAGAATCGCACATCAACTAAAAATATGACCAAATTACATATGTATAAAAGTTTGTCCTGATGAGATTTATTAGGCCTATTGTGTCACTTAGTATGGGTTAATTCTTAGACTACCCACAAATATCTAATCACACGCTCAAGATGTCCAATCCTCCACATGAGAAAATGTGTTGGCAAATTTCATAATGACTAGAGAAATGACCAAATTATATATGTATTAAAGTCTATCCTGACAAGGTATGTTGGGCCTATTATGTCACCCGCATTCAGGTTGTTCTCAAAACACCCGTAACCAGAAATGTTCAGTTCTCAACATGAGGAGATGTGTTGAAAATTTGACTAGAAATATAGCCAAATTATATATCCACTTTCTAATAAGAGAATCCAAAATTATCACAAATAAATTATTTCAGTTACTTGCCTAAAGAAAAGATGGTCCCCTGCCTATATATCACGATGAAAAATGGCATGTAAAATGAGTTATAGTACCTTGGAAAACCATGAGGATTCATAATCAGATCAGGACAAATGCCTTTCTCAGAAAATGGGAAGTCTTCTTGCGGGAGAATAGTTCCACAAACACCTTTTTGCCCATGTCTGCTGCTAAATTTATCACCAAGCTGATGCAACAAATTCAAACTAAAAATGAATATACTATTTCTAACCAATAACACAAAGTCATAATAAACCAAAATTGACTTTACCTCAGGTCTGCGAGTGTGACGAATTAGAAATTTGATACACATGTTTTTATCCTTATCAGAGCATAGAACCACCCTATCAATTACTTCTCCTCCATGCCCCTTGAATGATTGTGCATTGGACCGATATGCACTGTAAGGAAACATTAGAAAAAATGTGAATCAACATATAACCAACAATGTTTAAACCAACTTTAAAAACAAAATACAAACCTATCAGGCAAATTTGCTCCTGTTCTTGGAGTACGTGTATCAATCGGTGATTGTTTATTGACATAGATGTCATATGGCTTAAGAATTTCCCCTGGAGCAGCAATACCATCATCATCAAGTATCTACAGGAAGTAAGAAAACATCCAATGGCATAGGAAAGTTTCAGAGAACTACATAATTCGAATCAATAATAAAAGGTAAAAGAGTACAAAGAATTGTATAGTGTGTTAACACACTAGTGCAGAATTATAGTAATTATAACACTACATATAGACACTTCAATATATGCTATAAATTACAATACTTTAACATATACAAATACAATGTCAACGAGAAACACATGCAGCATGTGATTAATTCAATCATTCATGCTCGAAATGGAGCACAACTATTTTATCCATGCTTGTTATTTATAAAATCAACTCAAGATCATCTAAGACATTAAATATAGTAAATACTTGTTATGATTTGTGGCCCAAGATAAATCTGTACAGTAATGACATGCAACATTTATATTCAGTACTTAAAACTTGACAAAGAAGGCATAACAGATTCTGATTTTGTCAATCAGTTGCTGTCCTTCAAGGCTGAGTTCAATGGTCAACAACCAGCCCATGAAACAACCGCTGAGTCTCTATTCATTTTGTATCTTTACTCTTTACATAATAAAATCTGTGTATCATTATCCAATAGATTATGAGTTAATAAAACCTAAATCTTAAGCAAATAAGTATAGCAAAATGAAATAATAATCAATTTCTATTCACTATGAAGACATTACCTGCATACGTCCTGCAGTGTCTGCAGTTCTATTAGGCCTAAGTATTCGATCTGATGTGTCATTTGAATGCTTCTGAATGACAGCATTATACCTATACAGATGGGAATATCAAGGTAAAAAATGCTACCTTAAAAAACTTAGACAGTAAAATAAGCACTAGGCAAATGCATAAAGTCACCAAATAAAATTGCATACTTCTTCATAACTATACAACGACCAAACCCACGATCAAGAGATGCCTTGTTCATGACAATGGCATCTTCAATATCATAACCACTATAGCTCATTACAGCTACCGTGGCATTTTGACCGGCTCCAAGTTTATCATATCCAACCTAAAATGAAATAGATTAATCAAAGTCTTCATATAATCAAGAAATTAAATAATGAAACTAAACTCACCAGCTCAATGGTCTTTGTCGTCAGTAAAGGTCTTTGAGGATAAACGAGTAGGTAAAGCAAGCTGTCCATCCGGCGCAGCTACAACAAGACAGATATAAGTTCATCAATAACAAATATTGGAATTTTCTCAACCCTGATTAACCATACTCTGCTAAAAAGTTTCCGTGAAGCAATATAGTTACTTAACATACCATAAGCATTCATAAATATGCAAATATTTACGATTTTAAATCTAAATCCATGTGGACACAAATTTACATGCTTGTATTTACTAACTTGCATGCATGCATTATGGTGAAGTTATCAAAAATTGATTATTTCAAACACAAATCTAAACATCATGCAATTTTTTAACTCAAGTTATATAAGAAAACATTACTTACCTGGTTAAATGCTATATTTCCCATAGCTTGCTTACCCATTGCACACTACACAGAGCAAAACAATAGTAATTTCAGGTTTGCAGAGGAACACACTTCATTTCATAGAAGTGCAATAATAATTTAAGTAGTTATACATAGTGGAGGGAGGAAGGAGAACCTGATATGTGTTTCTAGGTGACTGATTATGATGAGGATATGGTATTAACCCTGCAATAACTCCCAAGATGGTAAAAGGCTCAATCTCAATATGCGTAGTCTCAGTTGTGGCATCTCCTTCATATAAAGCAATCTATAGAGAAAAAAAGACAACTGACGTTATCAGCTGTCCAGAATTAGATAAGATTTCATAGACAAAAGAAACAAACTAAATGCAATGTGAACAAAACAAACCAAAGCATTGTTTTCTTCATTAACATCAAGATACTCAAGCAAACCATCTCGTAAAAAATCATCAAATGCGCGTACTCCATCCTGAAAAAGTATAAAATTGAATTTTCATAAGATACTTTCATTGCTTCCAGGATGAAAGCATACGATACACTTACCATTAACTCTTTCATATGATGCTGTTTGATTCTTGATATTCCCTTGTCAGCAATGACCAGGGGACGGCAAACTCTACCACCATCAGAAGCTAAGTAGACACAATGCTGTAAACATTATTTTTTCTAATGAGACCAGCATTCATTCACATATTTTCAACATTGAAATAGTTGTTGAAGTACAATAACTAAATAGAACAAATAAGTATTATGAACCAAATAGTATAAAACAAGAAAATAATACAAGTAAAGGGGGTGAGGGTTGGAAAAAAAACAAAAATAGAATTATTCACCTGCTTTTCATTGACATATACACTTACAAACTCGCCAATTTTACCATCTCTCCGCAACTTTCTAATGGCAGTAGCAAATCGCTTGAATAGAAAAAATGTTACGGTTAACAATACATAAGAATAAAATCATGAATGTATATTTCTTCAAAAATTATGCATTTGATGAAAGAGAGACAAATACCAGCGGCTTCCTATGCTTTCCAAGGATTAAACCATTAAATATGACAAGAAAAGAATCAGGTGTGTGAAGCTCCTCTGCAGAGAGAAGTTCCAAGTCTTCAACACCCAATAAATAGCACTGTCACAAAAATAATGAAACAGAATAAAATGTTATACATCAACAGTAAAGAATGAAGTATATTGAAATACAAGCATAAAGACTATTTCAATAAATTTTTTTCATGAGAAAAGCTTTTCTAGAAAAAGGGAGAAAAGAAACTAGAAAGCACAAGGTATCTCCAAAACCAAACAGGGTGATGGGATACTGAATATTGAGCACAAGGGTCAGTAAACATTATAGTGTATCCCACTAGTTTATTTACACATCTATTTATCTTTCTCCACTCTCTCTCCCTCTCTTTCAAGATGGTATCTACACCCACCGAGGGTTTAGAGTCATCTTCAACAGCCTTTCTACACAACCCAAAAAAAAGGAAACTGTCAGCAAGAACAAAGGAGACTGACCAAGATGATTGGGGAGATGAAAAATGTCTTGACAGCCCAAACATAATGAATCTTGTGGAATAGGGAGATCAATTTTTTTTATTGAGTGGGAGAGGTGTACGGCTTTTTTTAGAAGTATAGAAATATCTAAAGATAATTATCTAATATTTTTAAGTATCTTAGATGATCTATTAGATCTTTATAATTAAAGGAATATCTGATTAATATTAGAGATATAAAGGTAAAAATTCAGTTATTCAACTGATGTTAGTTAGTTAGTTATCTTTTCTATTAACTACTTCTTGAATCTATATATGATCTGCTTGTATCTTCTTTCTAAGTTCAGTGAAATAATAATTATTGCCACTTACTGTTAATCTTCTCTATGTTTTCTCTTATCCCTAAAACTCTAATAATTAGAGTCAGATTTATTAGAATATGATTAATAGGAAAATCATATCATGTATTTATTATCATCAACTTATATACAATGGACTGTGTTCTGTAGTCCATACACACAGTTTTCAGCATCTCTTGCATCTATTTTTCTCTATTTCGACAAGTTTCAGTTTTGGAACAAGGTAGGGCATTTTTAAAATTCAGAACAAAACCCAATGGATCCCATGGCCGCAGTAGTTTGGTGGCCTTTGGAGGTTTTATGATGTCCCCTACTGTGTTTTTTGGGTCCAAACTGTTTTGCATTGGATATCAAATAGTGAAGGCAGATCCAAGAGGTCTATTAGTAAGATCATTACAACGTCCTCCAAGGAATGGGTAAAGATTTGTAACTATGCACTGTTATCATAATTAAATTGAATTGTAACCTTAACAAAAATTTAGAAGTTTCCATAAATCTCACTACCTGGATATAACATGTATAAATATTTTACATAAGTAGTTTACAATGATAAATAATAGAGGAAAATTTCATTGACCTATAATATCACAAATCATACCATAGAAATTAAGGGGCCCTCCTCTTCATCAGTAGTAACATGAGTCATCAAAGCCAAGTTCTTCACCAGTCCACAAGACTCGCCTTCAGGGGTATCACAAGGACAAAGCATACCCCACTATCAAATGAAGGTATAAATTCATAAGTATATAATATTTATTAAGTTAAATTAAAAAGAATAAAAAGCCTAATCAAAATAAGAATACAACAACAGAAGTCTTTCTTCTGACCAAGCAAGGTCAGTTAAAGGATAAAACAATCCCAGCTTTTTCTATCCAAAACTCATAAAACATGAGAACAATCCATTAAAATAGCTACAAATTGGACTGTATCTCACCTGGCTAGGCTGCAAAGCTCTAGGTCCACTTACTTTCCTGGACTTCTCAAACTGTGGTGAGACTCTTGTCATGTGGCCCAGAGCACCAATAAATGATAACCTTTGTAACACCTGTGAAAAGAGAAATTTCATTAGAGGATATATGCCATGTGTTAGATAATTCCATGTCATAGTGAGTATCAAGAGATAGGAATAAATATTTGAAAGCGAACAATGCAGAACCTGTGTCATTCCTTTCCTTTCCATTCTGAACCTTTTAATTTCAAAATTACCAGTGGAGAGAGTTCTTTCCAGGCCTAGAGTGATGATATTCTGAGTCCGATTAAGAAGCTATAAACATTCCCAAAGAAAAAATGTAAATAGAAAATCAGGCATGCTACAATCAGATTAAAAGAACAAAGCAATGAAAAACAATTCTCGACAATTGCCCAACTTTTGCCTCAAATAACAATATATTTGCACTGAACAGAGATTTTAATAAGTTGACAATCAAAATTATCGCACAAGATTTTCACTAACTATAGTTGAGAAACTTAGACCGCACTGCGAAACATCTAACTCTTACAAATGCTATAGCAGGATGGCCGATATTTTAAATATTTAATACACAACAAATATTTCATACTACATAGTACCCAAAAGCGCATTAGAAATGAGGGAGAAATCACAATTTACCCAAAAAAACACCCACACTATTTTAGCAGTAAAAATGATTTTTTGAACCCTATATCATGGTATTCCCGCAAGAGCACCCAGACAGACACTCATGGCTGGCACGAGAAAACCACTCTGCTCTTTGAATCCCACAGCAGCCATAGGCTGCTCTGCTATAGCACTGTCAGTCCACTACAGTATTCTATTGACTACTGTGTCACTACTAGCTTTTGGCTTTTGGGTTAGAATAGAAACAACTTAAGATAAAAAAGGAACATCAACCATGCATACCACCCAAGCAATTGGGAAACCCACACTCAATAGCTAGCTACTAAGGGGGCAGAACCAAACACTTAATACTCCACCAGCATTGCATACTACTCGATGTGGGAGTTAAGTCCCTACCAGGAACCAACTAGGAACAACAAGCCCAAAATCAAGAAGTTGAATAGAGAGAGAACCATATAAAAGAAAACTCTTTAAAGTGACAAGACATAGATTGAAGATAGCTTAAGTAAGATTAAATTTGATTCAAGAATGTTTAAAGAGTGCTTACAGTAGACATGTCAAAATTCCTAGCCTTGTCCGGCTTATCTAACATTTTGTCTGTCAAATTCTTAACTTCAGTTGTCATTGACTTGAAGAGATCCTAAACCAGAAAGAAGAATATCAAATAATTCAATTAAAATAAAAATGTACAAATTACTTAGTATCTCTGCAAAAGCAACGTAGTGTCAAATTAAACACAATAGTACCTCAAAAAGAAGAGATATTAACTGGCCAGATAACTCCAACCGCTTGTTTCCCACATAATCCTACAAGTTACAAGAAACACTTAGTAGATGATACTAACTCTTCTCCTTCATTGTAAAAGTCAAAATCAAATTAGAAGATGATTACTAATTCTTATACTTCATTGTGAATATCAAAAGCTAATAGCAAGTCATACTGTGTAAACATATGTTATAGATAACAAGTTATGTTGTTATGTGATCAGCAATAAAGTGCAGATGATGTATCCTATACTAGCTAGTTAGTACTGTTACTACCAGTTACAATCAGTAAGCCTATGCTCAGTTGTAAGGAATGAAAGTGTGAGGAAAGAAAAGAAAAGAAAATGAAAGAAAAGGAAGGAAAGAAAGATGAAATATAGTGGAAAGTATATTTGTTTGTTTGAAGAGAAAGTGACATGAAAAGGAAGGAAGATTGTAATTTTCAAAATTAATAAATTAAAATTAAATAATTGTACGATTACAAAGTTACCCATATATTTATTTTGAAGAGAAATGAGAGAGGGGTGATTTTGGAAAATAGCACTTTCCTTTACACTTTCCACTCTTTTCTCTTCATATATAACTGGAAAGTAAAACATGTAAAACCCTTTCTTTGTCACTGAACAAGGGAAATGTCTCGGTAAATCTCTCCATTCGGCCAAGCCTCTTGACAGAAAGTAATAGGACCCATGGAGTCGTCAAACTCAAGTACTATCATTTGGAGCACCAATATCAGCTCCTAATGGGTTGGATCCAATAATCAATTACAGCACTCATTCTAATGTGAGTCACCCATTCAGGGGGTGTCTTTGTTAGATCAACAGACCTTTGTTGCATATTTTACTTCATTATAGTTTTTTTATTTCAGGAGAATCTTGCATTTGTATATTTTTCTTCTACATTAATAGTCAATTCTTTATTTATAAAAAAAAAATATAAGAAAAGAAGAGAGAAATAGATAGTACCTTATCATCCATTGCATCTTTATTTAAAATTGCATCCATTATGCGTCTCATCATAACAGCTACGTATATACATTTTGTCCGAAAATTATCTCCATCCACCTATTGATAACAGAAGAAGAAGCAACTTAAGACCAAAACAACACAAGTAAGGCAAATTACATGTATACTGATTTAGTGAAGTTCAAAAAAATTCAGAATTGATGCTCATTGTACAGAATACAGTAGTTTCATAATTATGTATGTTTTTTAAGTTTTAACCAAAACCATTTCTGGAGTGTCACTTCACTATCAGCTGTCCCATGAAAAGCACTACCTAACTCTCATTAACAATTCAAACACCCCCACTACTTTCTATCGCTTTAAAACAAAAAACTTGAGTCTATTGACATTTTTTTGGGATTGTTATTGGATCAACATATGGTACTGTTATGTATCAAAGAAAGTATTTTCTTGATATTCTCTTAAAGAAACTGCCATGCAACATTGTAAACTAGTATGATACTCACATGGACCCAAACGAGCTTTTTCCTAATCAAGGAAAACTTGTCGCATACCCAAGGAAATATTCAAGGTTGGTAGAAAAGCTTTTAATTATTTAACCGTAACCAGACCAAATATTTCTTTTGCTAAACAAGTGTTGATAAATCAATTTCTTACTATTCTTCATATTGTTACCTATACTTATGCAGATAGGATTGGATCTCCTTGAGAAAGGAGCTCTGCCTCCAAAATTATTTTTATTTGGTGGTAATCTTATCTCATGGAAGAGCTAGAAACAAAATGTGGTTGCAAGGTCAAATGCAGAAGTAGAAGATCAAGAAATTGCGCTAATTAATTGTGAAAAAATTTGGTTAAAAAACTCCTTAGATCTGCCTCCAAATTTATTTTTATTTGGTGGTAATCTTATCTAATGGAAGAGCTAGAAACAAAATGGGGTTGCAAGGTCAAAGGAAGAAGTAGAATATCAAGAAATTGCTCTAATTACCTGTGATTGGTCAAAACAACTTGTTACAGAGTTCAAGTTTTGGGACATTCAAACCCACTAAGCTATGATAATTTAGCAACTCTTCCCAGTCTTCATTAGGGAACCAAACACATAGTAGTTGATTTTCAGTTTATTCGTTAAAAGATTGCTTCTGGAGAAATTTTCACCTCCTTGATCAAATCAAATGATCAATTGGCATATCTGTTCACCAATATTTTCAAGGACCAAGAATATCTTGCATCAGCAACAAGCTGGATGCATTACAACTCTATACTCCAGCTTGAACAGGAGTGTTAGAAATAGATTCAGAATTAAGGTTCACTTCAGAATAAATGTTCCTTGTATAGAAATACAGCAGTGTCAATGTACCTTAGAAGATAGAGTTAGCCTTCATTATCCATCTTGTAATCTTCATTATCCATCTTGTAATTGCATTTCTAATTTCTTAACCTTGTAATCTTGACGTGTATAAATATAACATTTCAGTTGAATGCTCAGTGAACCCAAGCATATCAAAATGATTTGTCTCGCATTTATTTCGTAAATTTTCTAATGTATTACATAGAATATACAGAATAGAATGAAATAAAATTGTCCCAAAGAAACACAAAATTCAAGAGATACTTAAGATTGAAAGAAATCTTACAGGAACATTTGCAAGAAATACATCTCTTAGGACAGAAAATGCTCTTCCTTCCTGTATAAAAGGTTCAAACGACAACCACAAAATTGAAGAGAAAAAACAGAGATTAATATAATATTTTATCCAAAGCATTGAAAAATCACCCTCCTGAGAGAGACAGAGAGAGATGAAACCTTTTCAGCTGAATTGTTTGAATACATGGAACGTTTTACCTGGTGAGTGCATAAGTCATTAATTAATACACAAAAAAGAAAAAAAAAAAAAAAATATATATATATATATATATATTATGAGCATGTATAAAACAGCTTTTGACTGCTTTTTTCATTACAGAATAGTTCACTAAGAAAGGAAATCAATAGAATAATCAATATAATAAGCAGAACACAGAAACAGAAAGCT
This sequence comes from Macrotyloma uniflorum, assembly GCA_016859785.1. Lineage (NCBI taxonomy): Eukaryota > Viridiplantae > Streptophyta > Magnoliopsida > Fabales > Fabaceae > Macrotyloma > Macrotyloma uniflorum. The sequence goes on from BDMB01000030.1 coordinate 2,257,010, forward strand.
ATAAATCTGTTGGAACCAACAATCCCTGCCCAGGGAACCCCACACATATATTCTGAACTCATTAAGAAAATATGGAGACTTGCTCCTTATCACAAAGATAGACCTACAGAACCACCACCCAAAATAAAAGATACTGAAGGTTGTTCAAGAGACTCCCCACCCCGAAAAAAAAAAGATCCTAACTCAACAATGGCCTACCTCTTTTGGAAAATGGTAAATGTTCTAAATAGGCAAACCAAATAATGTAACTATGCTATAGAGGAAACTTGTGATTCTTGTAATTCTTATGTTAAGTTTATAAGGCCTTCATCATCTAGTTCTAACAAAGGAATTTCCTCATGTCTCTCTTTCTCTCTTCCTCTTTAAAAAAACAAAATAGAATTGCAAAAAATTACTCAAATCAGATAACTACTCGGCAGTCCAGCATTTTAATACATAATAGGCATTTCTGAATAAGGTTAGAAAAAAAAGACAGAAAAGTACAAAAAAAACAGCAAGTTTGGCTACTGTATATAAATATCCGCAATATCATTTTATCAATCAAATGATGTATTAAAAGTTAAAAATTATGAAACTTGTTGAAATATGGGTGTAAATATTGCACAATAAATTTGTTTGTAAGAAATCCCTAAAATTAAGGGATTTTGATTAGGAGTTTATTAGAAGATTTTGTCCTGATTTAGAGTCTTTATTTCAGGAGATTTATTTCCTTTTATTAGGATTTAAGTTTTCTCTTTAAATACTCATGTATTATTTCTTTTTCAGATCAAGAAAAGTAATTCCATAATTATTATTGTTTATTGTCTACACTTTTTCACATGGTATCAGAGCTCTAGGTTCTTTCCTGGAGCCCTGGTCTCTGTTTTATCATCTGTGGCCTTCATTGCCATTTTATCTCATTTGTGGCCTTCATTGCCATTTTAT